>JAODUH010072669.1:0-16219 GCA_027564835.1 Typhlichthys subterraneus
TGTAATTAATATCTTTTTTGATACTAATTAATAGCTGTCAGATTACTTCTGAGACAAAAACCGCAGTGCTATACTCTATAATCCACAGTGTGGTTCAGTTATCAATTAAAGGGTAACTGCAAATAATTGGATTAAACTGTGATTAAATACATCAATGCTGGTGTTAATATAGTCAAGATCCCTGTTCTTATCAAAATCTGGCTTTTTATGGGTTGAAAATGTTTCTACTGTACATGTCATATCGGTCTAAAATCACCAAAAAAGGGGGCCCAGAGAGTGTGTGCCAATTACAGGGGTATCAGCCTCCCTGGATGGAGTGCCTCCTCCGGGTAGGGAATGAGTCCTTACCCCAAGTGAAGGAGTTCAAGTACCTCGAGGTCTTGTTTGTGAGTGAGGGGACATTGGAGCGGGAGATTGGCCAGAGAATCGGACCAGCGGGAGCGGTATTGCAATCACTTTACCGCACCATTGTGATGAAAAGAGAGCTGAGCCGGAAGAGATCCTTGCTGGTTTCCGACCGTACATTTAGTCATCTTGTCATCAAAATCAATTGATGTTAGTGGAGTTCCCCTCTCACCCCCTCCCCTCCCATCACTCAGCGCCTTGACTACGTTTTAGCATTATTTAAATTTGTGCAATGGGTGGAGTCAGGCTCAGAGCTGGGGTTAAGTTACACTTTAACTGATAGCAGCAGGGTTTTTATTAAAGGTGAATACTGACAAATGCATTTAACTTATTGTAGCCTACATAATAATCATATGTTCAATCATTAGTTTTACATTTGGTAGAGTACATTTTGTGAAATAAAAGAAATTAGTTATTAGTATCGTTAGCATCAGAGTTAAATAATCTTCAATAATTAAAGCATCTGAATATTTGGAATGATTTGAATACACCTATCTGAAAACAAATGGCTTTATTTTCAGGCAAACTATCTCAGACATGTTAAAGTGCAATATTGTTTGGATGTGGGTTTTGTATCAGGCATTAGGCCATCATGTTTCTCAATAACTGATCTCTTCCTCTCCCTGCAGGGCTTTGAGAACCGGTCAAGCCGGTTATTTAAGATTTCTGCAGAACTGGAATATCGAGGGAGAACTTGCCCGGGCCATGATGTTTGTGTTCCTTAGGGGCAAGACTGCTCCAACCGGTTTTCTGGGGTGGGGAGATGAGAGCAGGAGGGAGGGTGCTGAACATACACCTTTTCCTCTATTTCCTCTCTTTCAATTCTTCCAATCTCCTTTCGTCATTCTTGAGTCCATCTCGGCTCGTCTTTAGGGCTACGAGTGGGCAGATGTGGCTGGGGGAGTCTGACAGAATAGGTAAGTGCTGTATTAGTGACAGATAGTATTGAGGCCAGTTTGTATTGTTAGCCAGGAGGCCAGTGGAGTGTGTGGAAGCATGCGTGGCTGGCTGATAAGGACTTTAACTATCTGCATACAGATAGGCTCTTTCCTTCTGGCCCTCTTACAAAGTGTTCACAGTAGCTGCTGAATAATGTAATGTCTGACACTAAGCTCTCATGTAGTCACAGTTACTTTTGGGCTTGGGTGAAAGTTTGTTTCAGACCATTTAATTGAACATTGTGAATTTGTGATTGGCTCCAAAGCAAACTTGCAAATATAATGTGTGTGCTTGTATGGGGGGCCGGTGCATATGTGTGTGGGATGGGGAGGGGTGGGCATACGTGTGCGTGTGTGTGTGTGGTGGGGGCCTAGTGTGGCTACTGTACATGCATGTGTGTGTGTATGTGTGTGGCTCCTAATTGTGAAAGCCTTATCATACATTTGAGCCCTTCAGACTAGTTGACAGAAAGTCATAATAGATTGCAACATGTAAAATGTCTAAACCATCTAGTTGTCAGACTAGTTGTCTTGTCTCCCTACTTAAACAGCGAGCACTATATCTGGTAGCCACGCACATTTAGACACTGGCTAGCTAATTTGCAAAGAAAGATCCATGTGATCTTTAGACATGTTTTTTGTGTAATATGAAAGATGTGCAGCTAATATATTTATCTTTTTTTTTTGTCTGGATTTGAACAAACAAATATCGGGCTAGATTATGTTTGAGCAAGGTTAAAATAAACTCAGAAATCATGTTTGTTATTCAAAGGGGATATGGAAAAACTGTATGTGTGACTCCAGATCTGCATAATGTAATATGTAACATCATTTATTTTAAGTTATATATAATATATTATAACTATATGAAAACCTTGCCTGTCTAGTACACCATAATGCAATTAGATCAAACTAATATTGAGATCAAGCAACACCTTTGTATGTTTGGGAATATTCCTGATATTGCAACATAAACAGATAGTCAGACAGGTCTTTTCTTGCTTTGCTGGGTTTAGAAGGAGACGACACATCCCAACATGCCGAGAGCACGATGCACGCTGATCAAAATGCAAATCGTTTTTTAATGTGTGTGTGCATGTGCATGCGGATGTAACCGCTTTTATGCGTGAGTGTGTGTTTGCACGGGAGCTGTCATGCTGTTATTTATGCACACTTGTGTGTGTGTGGTGTGTGTGAGAGAGAGAAAGAGAGAGAGATACTCCACCACATGGGCAACAATGACCAAATTCTTAGTTCTTCTACTCTATTCTACTCAGTGCATGGGCTTATTGTAGGTAGGGCATGGGATATTGGATAAAATCATACAGTATAATGTGAAAACACACCCATGCGCACACACACACACATACGCACACCCACACACACACACACACCCATGCGCGCACACAAAACTAGTCAAATCTAGGCATCAAACTTGACAAAACCAGTCAGTCTAGTTTCAAATGTAGCCTATACCTGCCAAAATTGCTATCATATCTCAGGGCTGATACTGTTTCTGTGGTTATGTATGCTATATGGGTCATCATTTATATAGTGTGTTCTAACTGGTAAACTGTGTTCCATTTCAATTGCTTGACTACCCATTTCAATATTGATTAAATTAAGAAGAATGTGTATTTTAGGATTGGCATTTTATTTTATTTAGTATTTGTATTTATTATATGATTATATAATGATTCCATATCTCTATTTTATGTTTCTGAGCAGAATTAGTGTTTGGCCTCCAATCTGGTCTTTAAATACCAAGTTGAATGGACCTATATTCAACATAAAATGGACCAGAAGTCTTTTTGAGTACATGTGCGAGATCCAAGATTGGACAAAGCACACAAAAACATTATTACAACAATTATCACAACTTAACAAATGTCTTACTTTTTATTGTGTTCAGCTCATTCACTGACCACCACAAAGCTCTGCAACTGGCTGTTTTGTTAAAGTCAAACACGACCACCAGGTGGCACCACAGAGATGGACAGCTTCAAAGAGTTGCTTCACAAAGTGCTCGATGCCCATGAGCGAGAGGTGGAGGGTAAGGCACTGTAGCACAACATAAACACAACATATACATGTATATTTTATTTTTGTGATACGGCTAAGGTTAAGGAAGACATTACTGTAATGACTACAGTTGTTTCATCTGCTGTAGCTACACAGTATAAACAAATGATTGGTGTGGCTTCACCAGGTTGGCAGATAAAGGTCCAAGAGCTGTCCAATAAAAAAGGCTGGTGAGTAGATTATTATCCTGCTCAGTTTAAAGATATCATCTCATTAGTTGCAATTGAATAGAATTAGGTCTGTTTCACTCTTACGTAGTCACCACTTAATGTTTTCACATTATTAATGCTGCTTACTCAATTTGTATGTTATCTTTTAAATTGTGTTATAAAGAGACCAATGATGTTTTTCATCAAACAACAAAAGATCCAGAGAATACAGAACTAAAGACAGAATACGCAAGCACCCCCTAAAACCATATGTGTGTGTGTTTGTGTGGGTGTGTGCGTGTGTGGGTGGGTGCGTGCTTGTGTGGGTGCGTGTGTGTCCAAGTAGTGATACGAAGCGCATGGAGGAGCTGTTCAGTAGAAACCAGCAGATGAGAGAACAGCAAAGGGTACTTACAGAAAACATTAAGACACTGGAAAACAGGTATCAAGACTACTGTATGTATATTATATTTGTGCAAATACATGTAATAATATGACACACTGTCACTTACTGTTGCTGTGTGTGTGTGTGCGTGTGCGTGTGCGCGTGCGTGTGTGTGTGTGTGTACAGGTTGAGAGCAGGACTATGTGACAGGTGTACAGTGACCCAGGAAGTGGCCAAAAGGAGAGAGCAGGAATATGAAGTGTACCAGATACAGAGCCTTCAGCACATCTCCATACTGGGTAGCATATCTGCCTGCCATTTAGCCTGCTAGCTAGCTAATCCTGAGAAATGTACTAAGCTTCCAACAAATGTTGGTTTGCTTCCTCCATTTTACATGATACTGCAGGTTCAATAAGCAACATATGCAAACATTTGATTCAAAAATTCAATATATACTATCTTAGATGTTTACTCGTGAATTGTAGATTTAAATTGTTCAATATTTACAGAATGGGCTATTTTACAAGGTTAGCCTTAGGGTGAACTGCAATAGGTGTCAGCATACATATATATGCATATCATTTACATAATATGTTACACGACGACAAGCGTAAAACCGCTTACTAGCCGTTTATGTTACATGGACGTAAATATAGTGAAACTTCCACTTAGTAAATGGAAATACCATTATTATTATGCCATCACATTACTTCTCATCCCTTTATCAAATGTTGTTTCCATCCTTGACATCTCTAGTCTTTTGTTTGATCTTTCCAATCATCTTTCCACTTCCTCCTTGTCATATTTCATATTCCATCATCATTGCTCATTATGTGGACAGAGCTCTGATGGTGACATATTTGTTTATAGCAGGAGAAATTAACAACCTGAAAAAAGACAACAAGAAGCTCAAAGAGGAGGTCAGGAGTCTGCGAGGAGTATTAATGTGAGTTCTATTGCTCTTCACATGATTATTACACATACAGTGCCTAGGCCTCATTTTTCCATCTCCTATCAAACGGTGTAGAGTTCTGGGAATGGCACTGCATGTGTGGGGAGACTCATAGACACACACATACATGCATACATACATATGTATGCAAGTTACAAACACAAATACAACAGGCAAAACTGCACCAAAACACTGGCCAAGATCATAACACTGTAACATCACAAAAATGTAAGCTGACATATAATGTACAAGCTATTATGCATTACCCATAAATACAATTAAAGTATATAAGTTATACTTTGCATACTGTGGCCTTTCATGTGGTCTGTGTGTGTGTGTGTGTGTGTGTGTGTTTACAGAGGTCAGAGTGAGCAGTCCTCTAACAGCATCACCCCAGAAGTGAAACCAGTAAGATCTCCTGAGATTTCTTCACCACTAGCCTTCATCACTGCGGCGAGCAAGTCCTCCATGCAGATAGCAGATGGTGATGTTTTATTAAAAACCGAACCAGATCAAAGAAGTGAAGGTGAGTCACACAACGTTTTTAAGGAAGCAACCTGTCTCTATAGTGACTGTTCTCTCTGGTTTTAATTATGTGGTTTTATTTAATTCAGCAGAAACACAACACAGAATTCACGTGGTAAGTAAAGTAATCTTAAATCAGATTAAATGATCCCCTAAGCCTAGACAATAATATAAATCACAACAATATATTTTAGATAGAATTTTGCACAAAGGTTTTTGAATTGGACAGTTATAGGTTGGCATATAGATACACTGAGTCAATCAATTGCTGTTAAGTATTTATGAGTATATGAACCATGTCAAAAATGACTTAACCAGTTCAAACCTGTCTCTGTCAAATCTCCTAAAGGATTGTCTTTCTAATAATTCCAGCGTTATTCCTCTTATTACTTCCACAGGATTCCACTAAGCCAGTTTCTGTGGGCCCTACCACAGAGTACAGTGTTCTCCGTGGAAGCTCTGCAGAGAGCAGGTGAGAGAATCAAACTAAATATGCGTGCAGCTCCCATCCCATCACTCGTACAATAAACCTGCAAAGCAGTATTTCTTATGGTAAAATATTAACTCTAAATTGCTATATAGTAGTATTCAAATTGCTAATCCAAAAAGCAACAACATCTCTTTGTATTTGCTGATATAATATTGACACTGTCCATTGTACTGACATTATATTGGTGCATACAGTACAGTAGTAAAGAAATAGACACTATGTTTATTATTCGGTATGCAAAGTCCCCAGTGTCAGCACTGTATGCCATCTCTTATGCTGTATGTGTTGTGTCCTTCCCATGTTGTTCAGAAGCGCCAGTAATGGGCCAGCACGCCAGACCGCCTCTGTCCCTGCGCTCCCCCTGCTGCTGAAGAGCATGCCGTCAGCAGCGTCTGCCTCCGGTGGAGAGCACAACCACAGCAGGCACCTGCTGCACAGCCCTGTGCCGTACCGTCCCCGCCCCATCAAGAGTGGCACCCTGTCCCTGCCTTGGCCCATGTCTGAAGGCAGCGAATGGGTCACCCTCACTGCCTCTGCGGGGGGCGCTGTTGTGGTCCAGCCCAACCCCAGGCCCAAACCCAACCCACCGCACTACCCCAACCTGATTCCTGTCAACGCCAACCACAACGCCAGCCAGAGCGCCCCGGTTAAGCAGACTTTGTTTGGGCAGCGCTGGCCTAAGCCCAGTCCTCCTCAGGGCCAGCCCAAGGAGCAGCCCACCGCATTCAGGGTGCAGACCCTGTCAGAGCAGGGGCCTGCTTTGGGAAAGGTGCAGGAGTCTCAGTCCACCAGGGTGTTTGGGGAGGGACTCCGGCAGGAAAATGACAGCCCTCTGGACCTATCGGATAGAGCGCGGCCCAAACTTTCAGTCAGCCAATCGGCGAAGGATGATAACGAAGGGCAGAGATCTATCAGCGTTTCCATGACAGACTCTTCAGTGAACGTGCTTGGATGTTCTTCATCATCCTCCCCCTCTGCCGTGTCTGCAGACCCAGCCAACCTACAGCAGGATGCTAATTGTGGAGCTGTTAAGCAGAAGGTAAATGGTCATTTCCAGTGTCCACTGATACAGCCTGACAAATGTGTTACAGCCAAAGGTTATAGCACACGAAAACATGTGGGTATTTCCTCCAGCCATGGATGAAACAGCAGTGCTGCTCTATATACATTATGTTTCATTTAAATATGTGACTCGGACAGTGACCCGGAAGGGCTAAAGATGAAGGGTACACCTGCTTCCTGTCTAGCCTGTAAACAGAAAAATGCTTATGCAAGATAAATGTAAGCTAATACACTTTTTGTCAAATTCACCAAATACCTTCTTGCATTTCATTATCTTACCATTCTGTGTGTGTTGAAGATATAAACGGATACTTCGACACAGCCCTGGCTCTGTAAATAGTAACATAAACAAAGTGGCTAAAAAATTCTCACAACTGGCTGATTAGGTTAGTCTTAAATTATCTGAAGTTAAAATGTCAAACTTGCATATACAGTACAGTACAGTAAAAACACTTACCAAGCAGCGCATACCCACACCTGAGAACAAGTGTAATCAGCCTGAACATCACAACAGGTACCCCTACCCCTCTTCAGTAGCACTTCACTTTGTCATTGTGATACAGGTTTATTGTTCAGTACTACAGGTAATACAAAGGTTCAGCCTAAAGGCTTAATGCTAGTCATCAAAGTGGAATTTAACCGTACCTAAATATTAAGTCATCCCACAGACGTTTGCTATGACTTTACCTATGTGGATCACTGACTCTACTGGTACACTTCATACTGTATGTATTCTCAATGTACTCCAGTTTGTTGTCGTACAGTATATTATGGTATATTTGACCACAAACAAACAATAAACATGCGCAGAATATTAATATGACAAAAAGAACACTTTACATAGAACAATATGTTAAGAGTTAATAGCATAACCCACACTAACCCAAACATACAGTATACACAACAGGTGGAGTCTGGTGTGTAGTTGGGGTGCTCTGAATGTATACATGGCTGCAAGCTAGAGGTTAACTATGGGGAGGATGAATAATATAGCTCACATGGGAACGACTACTGACGTTATAGAAGATAAATGTTTCACTCAAAGTGCATACCTTTAATAAATCTTCAGCGTTTAGAGTGAAAAATAAAGTTGGAACTATTTGGTTTATACCATGGTTGGATAAAATATCTGGGTGGGATTTTTGCTCTCTGGATCTAGTTTTGACATATTTTGCACTTCGATAAGTGAATTTTCATTGGGATCTTATGTCCATCTAATTAAAGGAAGAGGAGCGGTCACAAAGTGGGGAGACAAATGGGAAAGCAGAGCAATCCAATGGGAAAAAAGTCCCTGTCCTAACTATCTCACTGCAGCCAGGTAAAGTAAGGAATATGTGTCTGTGAATTTAAGTATTTATTTGCGAGGGTCTGCGTTGACAGTCACTGATATTTATGTATTCTAATATGATCTCTACTAGTGGTGCAGTTGGAGAATATTAATTCTACTCTAATGAATGTACCACCATCCTCGAAATGCAAGGTAATCTTATTGGTCCAATGTGTTCTTTGTTGTAATAAAGGTTTCTTTTCATGATACTTTTTCAGCAGAATTACGTTAAAGCAGTTGTGAACTTGTATCCTGTGACCCTGGCCTCAATACTGGATACACACATTGTGATCTTGAATGGAATGGAATATCCTTCATTGACGTGTTGTTACTCACATGTGATTACAACACGTTACCAACTGATTGGTGTCTCTATGGATATAGTTTTCTCATATTACACATGTATGCCCGATTGTGTTCAATGACCAGAGATTAAAAGATAGGGTGCTTTGTTTCTATTAGAATCACAGCATACCTCAGAACTGTAAACTAAATAATCAAATTCGATTTTGGTCAGAAACTATTGCTGCAGTTGGAAAATGTGGGAATATCTATAAGATTGCGCCGCTTATGAGTTGCTTCTTATGTCTAAGATTTAAGAACATGTTTTGAGCCACCATGTCACTGATTTCCTCTTTACAAGACCTTAAGCGAATCACTGGTTGTAACTCAAACATCAGTGGTTGGTCCAGACAAAAACAGAGCAGCCTGTATTAGCCCGCATGCAGTCTATATTATGTACATTTTACACACAGCTGGGTTTGGTCATGGTCACTTACCACTTACTCACTACACATACATTTCACTTAGATACAATAAACTTGAGTTTGTAATTTAAAGTGTGTTTTACTCAGATTATATTTGTTTCCCATTAGCACCTATTGACAACAGTGGATACAGAGAACAGCTCAGACGACCAGGATAATGATAAGACCTTCTCTGGCTTGAAGAGAATCATGGGTTCTAAAAGGAAGAGGTCATCCGCCACAGATTCTGACAGAGAATCTGACACAGGTAGAGTGACACACACTCATACACGTACATGCATTGTTTTTATACTTACAGTAGTAGCAACCACTTTTTATCTTATTTTAGGTTTTCGAGGAGATTACTGTCAGATTCAAAAGCAGCTATGCTGTAATTGATGATGAGATTTGTGATGTCACAAATAATAATGCCATAATGTAAAGATGGTGTCCAGACATGAGACAGTGGTAGTAGGCCTAGTCCAAGAGGTCTGAACGTATGTCTGTCGTTACTGTCTCTTTACATGACAGTACGTACAAGTCTTAGGAGGAGGTAGATAAGTTAGGTGAATCAGAAATAGGTACACAGTGTTTAGGAGCAGATGGGGTTTACACGTACATGCGCTGAGAGGCAGGAAAGGGTTAGAAAGAACATATGGAGGAGGTACATAGTATTTATCAAGATAACCCCGGACCCTAGATGTAGCCTACTGCTCCATATGTTATGTTTATAGATCTATTGAATTCAAGATGTTTCACCTTCTCAGACATCCAGCAGGAAAAGAACTTCAAAAGCAAAGTAGAGACAACGTAGAGGACTACGATGTAGTCTCCACAAAGAAAAGGTAACAAATGTCTTGAGGAGCCTTGAGGACTATGTACTGTGTGTATATGTAAGGATAATTTAGCAATAAACTTTTTTATTAATTTATGTAATATTCATCCAAGTAAAGGTTTGCTTCTCACAATCAATACAACACAGCATGTAACATAGTAAATAGCATAGTATATAGTGGATAGTCTACAGTAAATACAAATGCTTGTGAAGTGGTTGTTAAAGTTACAGTTATAATGCCCTCATCCTTTTAACACAACTAGAGCCTTTTGTACAATCAGTAAGCTATAAACCACATTATATGCATTTAACATCTACAAACTGTATTCTTATGTAATCACTACAGAATCTCCCCTTACTTGTAATGGAAGACAGGGCCATCCCAACCAATCACATGGCCTCAAGCAACATGACTATGGCTCTACTGTGAAGTAGGCATTGTGAAAGTGTGACTACCCGTGGTAGCAGAGGTTCCATCCACGTCTAGACAGTCAGTTTATATGCACAACCATGGTACAGTATGTAACCAAGTAAAAAAGTCTTTCTTGATTTAGTTTATTATAGCCTAGTACCACCACATAATCCTACCATGTGATTCTATTTTGAAAACAAAGCTCTCTTCACAATACTTCATCACATATAACTGTACAGACATGTACAGTAACATGTATTTTTAGTTACTTCTTTTCCCGTCAAGGTTGTCACTATTGACTGACAAATAGCACCCCACCCATGTAAACTTATAAATGAAACAAGGAGAGAAAAAAAACATCTTCCTCTTCCCCTTTTTCATTTTCAGAATGCGTATTTTGCAAGTCTTAACTTTCCACTAGCAGCAATGACAGCTGCTATTAAGAACTTGGTGGATGGTATCAATAGAGGTAGATGGACACAAAGATAGCATGTCCTTCTCCTTCTTACACAGTTATGTTCTTTCTGAATTTCTGAAATAGCTTGGCACAATAAGGTCCTTAAGTGTAGTTACCTTATTACCAATGTGACATAATTTAAAGGGTGACTTTACAACGGTTGACTCATCCTAATGTAGCCTTTTCTGTTGTTTCCACCATCTCACGTGTATGCAATATAATTATGTTGTTGTCATTGTGTAAAATGTGAATTAGCAAAGAAACATTGCAAATAGATTGAGAAAATGTGACATTTGCTGTCACTAAGCTGTGAATGATTTTACCACGTTGCGTTAAATGTCTTGTTCCCTGAAAATAAAGATGAAAAGGATTATAATTTGATACATTGGCAGTACAACCTGCACTCTGTTTGGAAGCTCTCATATTCATTTGACAAGTACATTTCTTTCCTGAGACGTTAACATCTTCCATGGTGACAAGACAGAAAGCAACACATTTTGGTGCCAATATGTTTGCTTTGCTTGTTTTGTACTGTTGTATTAGTAAATGTAATGGGTCTTGTGTGCGTTTCTCTGGTAAGAACAAAAGTACAAGTTATGAAGTAAAATGTAATATATTTTTCCTAAATATAATTTTTTTTTAGAATGTAAGAAATTTGGGAAAACAACGACTAAAAAGTTACAGGTACAATGAAAGATACACAACATACTGAGGCAGAATAGGATAATGATACGGGGTAGACTCCCATAGGTTCAACCCCTGATGTGCCTGGCTTACCTGCAAAAGCCCTTGAGCAAAGATCTAACACATGAAAATGATTTGTGTAAAAAGCCAAGTATGCTTTTGAGGTTTGTGCTAAATATCTATTTGTAATCTAGACACAGTCTTAATACACACTTATTACTTACTCAATTATGACTGTAAACACAATGAGTTTATTGCATGAATAAACATGGAACCTTATGAAAATGTCTTCATTTGGTGTGTTTTATTTGTATCATGCTATCCATCCACTTTCTTCCCAGAAGGTTTAGGAAACAAGATGTCACATACAATGAGATTATACATGGAGACTTCAATATACATGGAGACTACATTATACAAACAAATTGGCTGTTAATTCAGGTATAGAAAGATGGAATAGCAACTGGAATACACACATTGTAAATACGCCTGCAATGTCAGATGGGATTCTCATGTCGGTACCTGTGGAAATTACCCTCAATCTACCCTGAACAAAGATGTGCAGTACAGCTGTTTAATGAAAAGTAGGATTTTGTAAGATTTCTGTATTTCAAATCAGCTTGTCTACATTCAACATAAACAATTAAAGCACATATCCATCATGCATAGGCTACACATATGAATCCAGGTTAAAGTTGTGTACGTAGAATATGTATTTATTAAAATTCAAAGCTGTATGGTAGTTTGTAAGAGCTTGTATCATTATGCAATTATGTTTTATAACATCCCATTTTATGCAGGGTATTTCCAAATGCTGAATATTTTCAATGCTGTACCCCCTCTGGTCAATACATTGCTTACCCACTTCCCCTTTAACATGTACTGTAGTTTACAAATTATGAAAGCATAGCATTTCCATGCATACAACATGACACCAGATCAGATTTGGTGCCGCTCCACATTGTTATAGACATTGTTATAGACATTGTTATAGACACGTCAAATACTTTTGCAGGTGAAACAGCTGGGCTGTTATGGCTGCCCAGTGACCAAGATGTAATAACAGATCAAAAGCTGCCACCAGGATGGCTAGAGTCCTTCTCAATGTTCCTGGTGGTTCTGTTCTCTGACAGAAACCACATGGTGGTGGTGTTCCCAGTGAGAAGGCTCTGCATGGGGACACACAGGTAGCAGGCCTTCAGCATATGAGGCGCAGCTGGGATAGGCTACATCTTGACCTATAGGGTTAAGGTTGGATTGTTGAGGCCCCCTACCACCGCTGTGTCGACTGTGGGCCTCAGTGTGGTTGGACCATGTGCAATATGGAAGAACAGGAGAGGGCTGAGGACACATCCTTGTTGGGTCTCTGACTGGTGACATGGGGAACATTCATGGAAGACACTCTCTATAGTGGAGTGTTTAACAAAAGTTAAATTCTCCTTTAATATTGCCCAAAGATCTGTTTTGGTTGAGTTCACTTCTGTTCTGGAGAGTTAGACATACTTTCATATATCTTTATCCCACAACTTTCCACACTTATATTATTTCATTATTCACCTTGACTTATTAGCTAAATAAATAAATACAGCATGTAAGCTGTTTACATAATGCACACTAGTATTCTAGCCCCACCTTGATCAATCATTAATGAGTGGAAAGAGGAAATATTGTGGTTAATCAATTCAAAGACATTCTTCCATCCTTATGGAAATCCCCACACAAACATTCTAAAGTAAGGTATAGGTAGGCCTACTTGCCTATACTGTATAGGGATATTTTTTCTCTGCATCTCTCTCAGTATTTTGTATCAGTAGTGTCTTATCCTGACATTTGATTAAGGATTACATGTGGTGAACCTAATTTCTGTAGCTGATCTTGGTGACCTAAAACATTGCCCTGTTTGTCTTAACGGTTAACGCCCACCAACTATTCTAATCTCTCTTCAATGTGACAGTGCGTACAGTCGATTGCCATACAGGTCCCTAGACGTGGGAGAGGCACGCACTCCCACGCTCTCAGAATGTCAAAGCATCAAAGTTTGTGTTTGCCTGTATTTGTTGTGATGTTAGACAGGCTGTAATGGCGGTAGAGACAGCTAGAAAAAGCCATTATCTAAAGGCTTGTCGGGACGACGGACCGACCACTTGTTCCTCTTTCCCCTATAGGCAGATTTGCCGGGTTTGAACTTCCTTGTTGAAATTAAATTGTAGCCTACATCTACTGCACACGGACGCGCGTCCACATCATCAGACAGAACCCACAGTATTATCGCAGGATGGAGCTGGACATAAAATAATCGAGGACTAATTTTAACATTTTACTCAATAACGATCGTATTCACATCAATTCGACCTTGGCTAAAACGAGGTGAGTTAATGATGGTGTTATGGTGTGTGAGTGTGTGCTATCCTGTTAGGCTGTAAGATGCAGAGAGCACTTATGAAAAACCAATTACCTAAGTACCATTCTAGAAAAATACAATGTCCTAGTAGTCCTTGTATATAAACGATGCTGTTGCAACCAAAATAAATACATTAATAAATAAATAATTAAAAGAAGAAAAAAATATCGAACCTTAAAAAAGAGGAACTCACTAGTTTTGCCTTGATCCTCTGCACACATGAAACTTGTTACTGTGTAACATTGGCTATTTGTAGTCATCAAAACTGCAAATGTAGCCTAACCACAAATGCAGCCAGTAAATGCACATTCAAGTTGTACATTTATGACTATGTTCCATAGCCTTCTGTACAGTAACATATCTTGTTTTTGTCATAGCCATATAAAATATTATACACATTTGAACATACATATTATGTTCAAATGTGTTGTACAGTAACTACACCTGTTGATTTTGATGTTACATAATTAAACTTATTAATTTCAGAAATGTCCAATAGACATCAAATGTTTTGACCCTACGAGTGGACTTTATTTATGACAGTAATTATGTGAAATAAAATTACACACATTACTGTACATCACAGTAATGTAATGTAATTCTAGTTTATTATTGTAAGGATGTGCACAGTTGCTTGCAAGGAAAAGTAATCCAATGAAATTAATGTGCATATGTATTTGATATTGCAAGTTTGACAGTAACATGTGCCAACTAGTCCAAGGTGTAGTCAACATTAAACCTTTGTAATTTTTATTAGTTGAAGGTGATCCCGTCATGGTCTATTGGGCTAATGGTGCTTGTGAAATCTGAATGGTTTTACCAGGTTACTGTGTTTTATTGAATCATATCTGAGCATGACATTGTGTGTGTAGGGGAGGGGTAGGGAGCAGTGAAAGCCCTTTGTAGAGAGTGTGAGTAACTCAGAAATAAGTGTATAAGCAGTATGGACCTACAGTACTTAAACACCTATTTTTAATTGAAAAGTACAGAGAGTTTTTGTAGTTTACCCACAAGGCCAGAAGAGCTGCACATGTATTTAAAAGTGTCCCTTTATAGAACATTGAGTACTGTATGCTGTATCACTGTGTCTTTGCATGCACCATATAGACAATTATTGTGTTGAACTGGAGACACCCACAATCTCAAACTGATAAGCAATCACCTAATGCAAAACCACCTGTGCTAGCTTGCATCACACAACATGATGGGTTTTACATGTGCGCAATATACAAGTAACTTTCTTTCATTTTAGTTATTGTATGCTAGTGTTCCATCTTGTATTTCCCCCAGTAAATAATTTCTAAGAAAGTTGCTGCCTGTGATATGAGTATTATTTAACCATATGAGCTATGTTTTTGGTATACTGTACAACCATTACAACAACCACTTGCATGTTTTATACACAGGTTGGTTGACAAGCAATAGTGAAGGCAAAAGGAAGTATGAAGTAGACGTTATAGTTGTCAAAGCAGTGTTTACAGTAATTATAGGTTCCTCTAGAATAGATTAATGTAATGTTATGCTACATTAGTTACAAAATCATTCAACACTGACATTTGACATTTGACATTTTCTCTCAACCTGCATTATAGTTGTTGTATATATGGCTGAGACTTCTAACAAAACATTCAGATTGTTAGCAGAAGTACTGTTGATGTACTACATTTTGTAGTGTATGGTAAGCGATTGTAAGCTAAAACTTTGGATCAAATTCACCAACTATCTCTTTGTTGGCTCGCTAGTTTGCTAGCTTACCATTCTCTGTGCGTACATGTTCAGACTGCACACAACAATTTCCTAGCCTTTGCAATGCATATATCCAATCTGTAGGGCGGCATTTCTGAGGGAGTACTATACGGCATTGATGGGAGAGGTTTTTGTTTTGATCAAGTTCAAATATCAAGTTTTTTCTCCAAAATTACTTACAAAAATGTAAAATTGGTTTAGATTTATTACAATAAATATGTATTTTATAAAGGTTAAAATAGGATGTTTTTACACATTCTAAAAGGTATTGAAACTGACATTGTGCATTGACCGCAAATTTGAACAAAGTGTGGAATGTATGTGTACTGTACGAACCCCAAAATAGGAACCTTTGTGGCTTTGCATCATTGTCATGTATCTATGTATACGTTATGATTATGGTCAGATAGCCTAAAATACAAATTGCACACATGGAAATAAATCGTTTGACAGTTTAAAATCCTGATGCATTAAAGCCTCAAATGAAAATGCTTTTATGTTACTAATAGTATTTGTTGTAGGTTGTTTTTTCTATAAATAGTGTTAGTCTGGGGTCCCTGGTAGTTTGTTTTGGGGATGGTGGGAATGGGACTCCCGATGTTTGTTTGGGATTGGAGGGTTGG
>JAODUH010072680.1:0-16218 GCA_027564835.1 Typhlichthys subterraneus
ACGGCCATCTCCAGACAAAGGGAGCCCAGCAACACAGACAGTGACATCAGGAAGCCCTCTGAATGCTCACAAGAGACCGTCCAAGAGATGTGCACACCTCCCATTGGATGTACGCCAGGACCTAGTTGCACATTTCCCACGGAAGACAGGGAGAGGACGCTGATGTGAGGATGTGAACAATTATTTATGTCCTCACTGTTACAGCAATAATAGACCTAATAATGAATGATGTTGGTGATAGAATTGGACACACATTTATTTTTAATATTGCTACTGATAAGTCCAGTTTTCCATTATTGTTAATTGTTGCCAGCTGATTAAACGTGCTCTAGGTACCATATTCATATCAAATCTAAGGCTATAGATCTTAACTGGCTGAGTTAGATGGTGAAACACTAAACATTAGAAAATAATTCAAGTTTTCCCAGCTGTAAATGTCATTGGTTGTTAACCTTTATAATACATCGACATGTTGATAACACGTAGGCCTATTTCAGAATTCTCTCAATTATAGATACATATATATAAATTAGTATGTTGGTGATGGGGTATCATGACGCTCTGGGACGGTTGAGTATGAGGCTGGGAGGGGAAAATCACAGTATACTGTGACGGCCCTGCTTAGTTTTAGCAGGCCTGTGGTCCTTACTGGCTATATAGGCCCTAATTAGGCAAATTAAGTACACCTGGGCATGTCAATAAAATAGGTGTGTTGCAGCACACTGTCTGTGTGACCCTCCTGGCACCACACATGCTGTTGTTGGTTTGTTTCTTAGTTTGGTTAGTTTGCTTTTTGTTTCTTAGTTTGGTTATCATGCAACACGCACCACATATATCCAGTACATACACCTACAGAAATTCTATGTATTCTGTTTTTTAGTTAAGAGTTTGGTTTGTTTGGTTTACGGCCCATGAGCCAGGTCGTAACATGGGGGCTCGTCCGGGATATGTTAACCTTTGTTCTTTTAGATGGTGGATCTGGTAGTCCAGTTATCGCGGCTTGTTTTTGGTCAGTTTACGGGGGGGTTATGTTTTGGTAGTTTAGGGGGCAGCTCTGGGTCCGACGGCCCATGATGTGGTTGGCCCAGAGTTTGTCCCTGCCTTTTTTGAATTTTGGCCGGATCCCCATCGCCGGTGCTCTTTAATTTGTTTGGGGGGGGGTTGTTTGGTTAATTGGCCAACGTGGTGGCTGTTATGGTTAGATGGTCAGTTGGATATTTTGGTTAGAGGGTTCGTTGCGTATTTATGGTTGGCATGGTTTGTTGGCCAGCCGGTTAGATTGATCGGTTGGCTGACCTTTGGTTGGTTGGCCACTGGGTTGGTTTCCTGGTTCTGATGGTTGGCGTTGGGATATGTTGTTGGATGGTCGGTTGTTTGGTAAGTTTTGCAGCTGGGTTGCACATCTTGGTTGCATTTCACAGTGTTGCGTATTGGTTAGTTGGTCGGGTGGTTTTGCAGCTGGGTTGTGCATTTTGGTTGCACTTCCTTGTGGTGCGTGCGTTGGTCAGTTTGGTTGGGTCTGTCCAGGTTAAAGTCCTGATGGATTAGTATGGTTGGTTGGCCCTGGTTTTGTGTTCACCCTGACACAGGTAGTGGGGTGGAATGTATTGTCTTGTGCTTTGGCACTAGAGTTTTTAAGGTATTCTTCCTTTTCCTTTGTGCTCAGTGTTCTCATCCCTTCTTCTTAAAGTGCTCCTTGTTTCTACAGTACAAGGCTGATGTAGAAGGGGTGGGTGTTCTGGTTGAATAAGGGCTAGGGTATGGTTTTATTGTGTTTGTGCCTGGTTTTGGTTAAACCACAATGTTGTGTGACTGGTGTGCTTTTAGGCTACAAGTTATAACCTTGTTTTTATGGGGGGAGATGTGACGGCCCTGCTTAGTTTTAGCAGGCCTGTGATCCTTACTGGCTATATAGGCCCTAATTAGGCAAATTAAGTAACAATACTCACTACAGAAAACTAGACTACACCACTGTGTACAATGTCTGCAACAATGTTTAGGTAGGTGGTACTTGTCAAAGTAGCATCCACATGAATGGCAGGACCCAAGGTTTACTAACAAATAATTGCTCAAAACATCACACTGCCACCGGCAGCTTGCCTTCTTCTTCTCCAGGTAAGTGACGCACACGCACCCAACCGTCCACGGGATGTAAAAGAAAATGTGATTCATCCGACCAGGCCAACTTCTTACATTGCTCAGTGGTCCAGTTCTAATGTTCACGTGCTCATTGTAGGTGCTTCCAACCATGGACATGGATCAGCGTGGGCACCCTGACTGGTCAACAAACAAACTGCGATGCACTATGTTTGATAAATAATAAATAGATATCCCCCTCCCCCCAACGTGTCCCTGACATATTACAAATAATGTCATTAAACAACAAATGTTGTGAAGTATGTCTGGTGTATTGTCATTATTTAGAGTAATGAGATGCAGATTAATAAGCAGTGTTTATATATTTGTATAATCGTCTTTCATGTTAAGTAACCTTGAAGCAAATTCACTACTACATTTTCCAAAGCTGACACTCTTGCAAGTTATGTTAAAATAGTTTATTTTACCTTGTTAAAACCAGTAACTATATCATAACATAGGCTAGAGCCCAACATTTTACATAAAAACATAAGTAGTATATAGTTTAATTCATACTACTGTGAAGCAGTAAATTTAAGAATTTAGCAGGAACATTCATGCTGGAAAACATGGCCTAGGTACAGGTGAGTTTGAATGTTGAGTTGGGAGTAACGTGCTGACTGAACAGTAGAGCAACTAGTGGATAAGAGGCACCAGCTCAACATGAGGCCTTCAGCCCCACCTGTAAGAAAATAAAAAACTAAATACTTTAGTTTTTTTATGTTCAGTTTGCTCTATATTAATGCCATCGGGGTAACATTGTGGTTAAAAAGTTGTCAGATTTTAGGCATGTCTTTAAATTAACAACGCCAATTCTGAAAAGGTTGGAACAGTGAAATATGGGCTGTACAGCCCTTTGAGACTGTTAATATTTAACAAACAATGACATTCACAAGATATAATATTGCCTAATATGTTGTTGTAGTGTTTCCAATAGTAGGCCTACAAGGTGAATGAAATTAGAAATCATGATTTTTGTTTTTATTAGGACTATCCCAACCTTTTTGGTATAGGGTCCTACATGAATGAATAACAAGAACACGAACAACTGAACATGGACAATAACATTTGTACTCATAGTAAACTGTAAACAAAAACATGTTAAACACATTAAAACACACTAACACATTTTAAATATCCATCATACTGTATGGAACCGAAGCATAACGCCCTCTCACCGCACACACACAATGAAGGATTATGTGTTTTGGTCTTAGAAAGAAAAATACCATTGGGTCATCACCCATAGAACTATACTACCGGTAGCCTAGCCTAGCTAGCCTACTGTCTGTACCGTAGCATGACAGACAGTAGGCTATCAGTTTATGTTATAGATCTGCCTTCCAAAACTATTAAGAAAATAAGTTACTCGCCCTCATAATTCTGGACGTAACTTGTACAATTTGAAACATTTCTCCCATTTAGCGTTGTAAATTGGCAACTCATTGAAATGAATTGCAGGTGTTTACGTAAGTAAACATATGTACGTTTGTGGCCACGTTATGGTGCTGGTTAGCCTGCGGCCGTATTAGCGCAGAAGAAGAATCTTTACGCTTGCAAATCAGACCGTTTTACAGTTGCGATTCAGATTGACCAAACTGTGGAATATTTCTTTAAAAATTACATTCGTAAATATTGGAAGTGCAAGCTTGCCCTTCTAACCACAAATGCAGATTCACCAGATCGGAAGCTAAGCTTCTGATTTGTATTTGGCAAAAACACGCATGTTGATTATACCTATGCATGCAAACTGAGAGGTGTGTGCTTGTGAATGGTAAACATATGTGTGGATTATACTTTGGCGCTTGAATAATATTGATAGAAATCTACCCCCATACATTTCTAGCAAAAAGGTACAGGTCAAAAAACCACATGCTGTGTACTTGAAAGGTGATTACTGCTATATGTTGACTTTATTACAGGAAATTAATAATTGTGTAGATTTATATGTAAAACGATGGTAATAGTATTGACATTATATGCTGACCCCACCCACGCAAAATTATAAAACATAAAAAATAGTACATTAGATGAGAGAAAGGTACTTTTCTTTGACCTGTTGATATCCTGATATAAAAGATTATGTAACTTCCTGAAAATTATATAATGTACTTTATTTATTTTGGATGGGTTTTTTGGTGAGACTAAGAATTAGCGTGAAATCAGGAGACACCGATACGTTTAAGTATATTATTTATATATAATTATCAATAACATTTTACTTCAAACTATGTGTAAATGTGTCTGCATTTTACAAATTAAAAGCCATGCTAAAATGAAACAATCATAGCGAAGGACAGGCCAAAAAATAATATATAATTGGCTTTAATTTGATGTTATATTGAGGAAAGAATGTAAATAAAAATCGGACACACACAAAATCATGTTCCTATTCTGATAATAATTTATTTCAAAGTTCAGTTCAGTTTGCGACCACCCTGGTACCGTAGCAGTAGGGGTACCAGGCATTATATCCAGTCAATAGGCTACTGGCGGGTAAAAAGTAATGGCGTGGTCTTCAGAGAAGTAGGCTGCATAATCTCACCAGAACACCATTAAGATTAAAGCAAATCTAGTGTTCGGCGTGTAAAGTCTGTTCAAAGATGTTGGGTGTTTCTCAATGTCAAGGAAGCATCCTTAACAGCTGTATTTCAAGGATGCTACGTCATCGAATCTCAACAAAGTATTGTTCTAATGTCTAGGATACTTTAGAATTCTACCAAGGACTCAGTCCTTCGAACAGAGGATTTTGAAGGATGCATGTTTGTATCCTCCGCATTCAAAAACACACAATACTTTACGCACGTGCAAGAGTCTTAAAATAATTATTTGAAAAACGGTTAGAACGGAGAAGTGACTTCGCCGACGGAGCAATACATTTTAATGTAAGTATCTTCATTTAAATGTCCACATATATTTGCAGAAATATATTGCCGTAAATGTGTTTCATCAAAAATACATAGGCTATTAATAATTAATAATGATGAATAAGATACTGGTAGAATAAGATAGATAAGCTAACTGAAGCTGTACGGTACTGTAGCATACGCTGGCTTGCAATAATATACGGTACAGTACGATGCCGTACTGTTAAGGTACCGTACCTTCAAAGCCACCTTCTGTGTTTTAGATGGAGCTGTCTATTGGCATTTTATCTGTATAATAGGAGTGTCAATATATTTTCTGAATTGTCTGCCTGATGATCGGCAAAGCTGCGTCTTGTTTAATGTCCAGTAACATTACATTGACGTGACATCCCATGCAAACTTGGCGACATTATAAAATCTGTGAGAAGTTACATAGGCTGCAGTACAGTGGTATCATACATTACCTTACAAAATACACTAACAATTCCTTCATAAAGCTTAGATGTATTGCATTGCATTACTGTTTTAGTTCAGTGTTTCTTATAAACAGGCAGTGGGTCTCATGTGCTATGTATGTTACTCTACAAATGTTATAATACCTACATTTGTTGTTTCTGGTGTTTTTAACATAGATTAAGGAACAAACATGTTCATATTTGAGAAGCATATTGAGATAGTTTAGGTATTCTATAAAAATTCTTCCAAGTAACTTAGTATGGTAGACGTAGTAGAGGTATAATTTGCTTTACTTTTTCTCCATTTGTATAGGATTATTTTGGACACTTTGGAAGCTGGAGATAGGTGGCATGGTCACCCACGCTGAGGCAACACACCTAAGCAACATGCATAAGAATATGATTTTGAGTAAACCTTGAATGTGAGATGTAATCAAATATACATTATATTTTGCCACCACAAATAGCTTTATATTCACTGTTAAGGAATGCAGAAAAATAAATGATAACTTGTTTTGACTTTGTCCCGTTCTTTATTTCTGGTTAACAATGTGCCCTGATATTGTGTCAATGTTTGCAGATAACAGTGTAACTACCGTATGTAGCCTACTGTGCAACAGTTTAAATATGATATAGCCTACTAATTGTATTGTTTTTTTTTCATACATTTTATTCAAACAAACTGGTTTATTGTGTTATGTTGGTGGGTGATCTTTTGAAGAGTGCAAGAGGAGAAACTGGTATGACAACTACAAACATGAACGCAAGTAATTTAATGAAGAGTCTTGCTAAAACGTGTGGTACGCAGGGAATATTTAGACATACTGTATATTATATTAGGCGTATGACATAGCCTATACAATCTTGAAAACAAGACAGTTTTAGTATATTAATATTGGCCATATATTTAACAATTATATATATTTAACAAAATATATATTTTTTAGATTATTACTATCTGACCATGTACACCTAGTATATCTTTGGCAAAGGTCACTACAGCCCTCACTTTCAACAATATAGCAAAGAACACACATTTGTATAACCTATGGAATGTTATTATTTAAAGTATTTTTAAAAGCAGACATCTCGCACACTCTCTAGACTGTTGTCTAGCCTCTGAAGAACCCGACTTGGAAGGATTCATCCTACTGTAAGGGCGTGGTGTTATCCAGGTAGGGAAGGTGGGGGCAGTCTACACCAGGCAGAGCTATTAAGAGCTGATCAAGGGCAGGTGTGTGGAAATGCTGCCTTACAGTTTCCTGAGGTTGGTTCATGGTGTGTGTGGCTGCCTCCTTATTGTTGTGGTAAGCGGAGTATTATACCATTTTAAATAGTTTATTTTATTGAAACAAATTGTTTTTGTTTTTAAATTATATTTTGTTGTTGTTGTGGCTGCAGGGAGCAGCCACCATGCAGCCACATTTGATGTGTATATATGAAATGTAATTGTATTTTACTGTTTTGTCTACAGTGTGTTACCCTTGTCACTGTTTTTTAGGGATAGTGTACATCAGGGCTATTCAATTCCAGTCCTGGAGGGCCGCTGCCCTGCATGTTTTAGTGTCCCTGCTACAACACACCTGATTCTAATAAATGGTCATTAGAAGCCTGATAACAACCCAGTTATTAGAATCAGGTGTGTTGGAGGAGGGAGACATCTAAAACATGCAGGGCAGTGGCCCTCCAGGACTGGAATTGAATAGCCCTGGTGTACATGATGTGGCATCCCAGCCACCCGACGCGGTGCCAAGGTCCCTCCACCAGGAGGCGCCATATATGAAGGACGCTATATACCGGCTGCATTCCTCCAAGAGTGGAGGAACACCAGGTGTAGCCCATTCACCAATCAACTCCAACCCAGGGAGGAAGATAAAAGAACACACACCAGATGATCGGGAGAGAGCAAGTGGGGAGGTTAGTAGGCTACTCCCTGAAACCCGGTGGTATATGGTAGATGTGGAGACAAGGTTGTATGCCATTTTGTTACAGATCCCTTCAGCAAATAAACCCCTTAAACGTACCGCTTTGCCTCAGGTGTTCTTTCTAGCCCTACGGGGTTTCACAATGATTAATGTAGTTTGATTGTCAACTTGACATACTTGAACAGTGTCCTGTAAATAATCATAAACTTTTGACAACAATGAGAAACACCTATAATTTTCTCTCTGATTAATTTCTCTGTGCATCTCTCAAATTTACCGGGCTGCTGGCAATATGTGGTTCCTTCTGAGTGCCACTTTCAATCGGGTAATCATTTTTTGTCAAGACACCGGCAATATGGAATATTGCATGCATTTATCAGATCACGAGCATATTCCAGAACCAGTGACACAAAACCACATTCCTGCACAATTTTCGTACAGACTTTAAAAACGCGGCTCCAGGTGTATGTGGATCCAAGACGGTCCCAAGACGTGTTGTGGATTAATCTTCGACCGCGAGGGCCTGGAGCAACCTATAGATGCAGGTGGGCTGCGGGCAAGCGCTCAATGTGCACCGCACGGTCACATGCTAAAGAAAATATAACCGCGTGGACAGCTTTCAATGGATTTAATTTAATGTTGTACATGTTACCGCACAGACTGTAGCCTATACTCTCACCCATCCGTAGACGGCAAGACTGTAAACGGTTGGACATGAGTGTGGATACCTGGTCTAATCAGAAACACTAATATTTTTTCTATATCTGCTTATTGGAATGTGGAGGAACACCAGGTGTAGCCCATTCACCAATCAACTCCAACCCAGGGAGGAAGATAAAAGAACACACACCAGATGATCGGGAGAGAGCAAGTGGGGAGGTTAGTAGGCTACTCCCTGAAACCCGGTGGTATATGGTAGATGTGGAGACAAGGTTGTATGCCATTTTGTTACAGATCCCTTCAGCAAATAAACCCCTTAAACGTACCGCTTTGCCTCAGGTGTTCTTTCTAGCCCTACGGGGTTTCACAATGATTAATGTAGTTTGATTGTCAACTTGACATACTTGAACAGTGTCCTGTAAATAATCATAAACTTTTGACAACAATGAGAAACACCTATAATTTTCTCTCTGATTAATTTCTCTGTGCATCTCTCAAATTTACCGGGCTGCTGGCAATATGTGGTTCCTTCTGAGTGCCACTTTCAATCGGGTAATCATTTTTTGTCAAGACACCGGCAATATGGAATATTGCATGCATTTATCAGATCACGAGCATATTCCAGAACCAGTGACACAAAACCACATTCCTGCACAATTTTCGTACAGACTTTAAAAACGCGGCTCCAGGTGTATGTGGATCCAAGACGGTCCCAAGACGTGTTGTGGATTAATCTTCGACCGCGAGGGCCTGGAGCAACCTATAGATGCAGGTGGGCTGCGGGCAAGCGCTCAATGTGCACCGCACGGTCACATGCTAAAGAAAATATAACCGCGTGGACAGCTTTCAATGGATTTAATTTAATGTTGTACATGTTACCGCACAGACTGTAGCCTATACTCTCACCCATCCGTAGACGGCAAGACTGTAAACGGTTGGACATGAGTGTGGATACCTGGTCTAATCAGAAACACTAATATTTTTTCTATATCTGCTTATTGGAATGTAGCCTACAAAAAGTACGGATAGCTTTTTGTCAACAGAGTGGTAAGTAGCCTACTGTATTCTTTATAGTAATATTAGTAAGCTGGAAAAATATTTGGAGTGCGAGTGAATCAAGAACACGCCCATCTCCGAGATATAATCGGATATAATATATTAACTTTTGAGGTGGCGGTGGCGGATTGTCATAAAATTATCAATTTTGAAAATCACGTTTCACAAGGGAGCAGAGAGAATGTGCGAAATAGGCTGACACGTTCATAGGACTTAGTCTAAAGTTGGTATTATTTTTTTAATTATGTAAGAAAATGGTTGTTTGGGAGTTTTGGGAGTTCAGCTCTGAACACCGCGCCAAACATAAGTTTTACATGTTTATAAAGTGTTATAAATTCCCAGATAACTTCGATATAGTCGTAAAACTATAGCTGTCAGTATTATTTTGTCAATTGTCCAGTCTGTAATGATTTGGTCAAATTGACAATTACGTTGATGCTAGCTAGCTAACAGCTGCATATTATTACCAGGCATAGGTGTTTCATGCGGCAGCTAGCATTTATGTTTTATACAAGTGTATTAGCGGTGTATATTCATGGACAGCATACATTGGCAGCAATAGTTTTGTGTTGATCTTTCTAATCGGATGTGTACGTTATATTACTTGAGACAATACTACCCTATCGAAATGTACGCACTATGCAAGTAAGTACATAGTGTGCATAGTGCACTTAGTTAAAGTGTACTTAGTGCAGTATGTGATTTGAGACACAGCTATAGCTTCCATGACTCTGCAATAGATTTGCCTTTCACATGAGAGACAGGCAGGATGGAGAGCGGGATGCCAATTTCCATGTGAAAAGCCCTCTACCTTTGTCTTCCCAGATTGTCCTACTACCATAGCAAAAATGTATAGTTTTGGGTGTACAATAATGAATTCAAAATAAGAATACAAATAGCCCAATGAGAGAAAAAAATGTAACCCCTTGTACAGACCGCACCCGAGTATTAGCCGCAGAGCTGCCTACAGTTTGCAAAATCAATGTATTAACCATGTTAATAGCCGAGATATTCCGGTATTGCTGTAGATTGCATACAATGTAAAAATATTTATATCTGCTTTTTAGTTGGATACACACAGCTGCCGAGGCTAGACTTCAGCAGCTGTGTCAGGGCAGTAACTTAAAATTTTATACAAGTAAAATAAAATGTCTACCTCTCCGGGAACCATCACCTTATGGTGGTGGAGAAGTTTGGGTGCCCCTATGAACTTGAGGGCTGTGTTGTCTGGAGCCTGTTGCTCCTAGTAGGGTCTACCAAGGCAAAGTGGTCTTAAGGGAGGGGCCAGACTAAAAAAATTTAAGAAGACTCCCATGAAGAACTTACAAAGAGAAGGAGTTACCCTGCCCGGAGGAAGCCCGGGGCCCCCGTCTGGAGCCAGGCCCAGAGGGAGAGCACCTGGTGGCTGGGTTTGCCATGGAGCCCAGTCAGGCATAGCCCGAAAATGCAACGTGGCGCCTCCCTCTCCATCCTATGGGCCCACCACTTGTGGGAGGAACCATGGGGGTTGGGTGCGCAGTCACATGGGTGGCAGTGAAAGTCAGGGGCCTCGACGGACCAGACCCAGGCAGCAGAAGCTGGCTCTGGGGACATGGAATGTCACCTCGCTGTGGAGGAAGGAGCCAGAACTTGTAGATGAGAGGGTCGCCTCCCTGCACCTACGGGTGGTGGGGGGCAAAACTCTGACTGTTGTCTGTGCGTATGCACCGAACAGCAGCTTGGAGTATTCGGCCTTCTTGGAGACCCTGAATGGAGTCCTGTATGGGACTCCAGTAGGGGACTCCGTAGTTCTACTGGGAGACTTCAACACGCAATGATGGAGATACCTGGAGAGGAGTGATTGGGAGGAACGGCCTCCCTTATCTAAACCCGATCGGGCGTTTGTTGTTAGACTTCTGTGCAAGTCATGGACTGTCTATAACAAAAACCATGTTCGAACATAAGGATGTCATAAGTGTACGTGGTACCAGAGCGCCCTAAGCCAATGGTCGATTATCGATTTTGTGATCGTATCATCTGACCTGAGGTCGCATGTTTTGGACACTCGGGTGAAGAGAGGGGCAGAGTTGTCAACTGATAACCATCTGGTGGTGAGTTGGGTCAAGGGGTTGGGGAATTGAACCTGAGTGGGCAATGTTTAAAACTTCCATTGCTGAAGCTGCGGCAGAGAGCTGTGGTCTCAAGGTCATAGGTGCCTCAAGGGGCGGTAACCCTCGAACATTGTGGTGGACAACGTTGGTCAGGTCCGACTGAAGGAGGAGGCCTTTCGGGATATGTTGTCCCAGAAGGAGGCGGTTGCAGGGTACCAGCTGGCTCGAAGGGCTGCAGCATCTGCCGTAGCAGAAGCAAAGAAGCGTGTGTGGGAGAAGTTCTGAGAAGCCATGGAGAAAGACTTTCGGTCGGCACCGAAATGTTTCTGGAAAACCATCCGTCACCTCAGGAGGGGGAAGCAGGGAACCATCCAAGCTGTGTACAGTAAGGATGGGACACTGTTGACCTCAGCTGAGGAGGTAATTGGGCGTCGCACAGAACACTGAGTAGAGCCGCTGCTCCTTTGCGTCGAAAGGAGCCAGTTGAGGTGGTACGGGCATCTAGTAAGGATGCCCCCTCGGCGCCTCCCTTGGGAGGGGTTCCAGGCACGTCCGGCTGGGAGGAGGCCTCAGGGAAGACCCAGGACCAGGTGGAGATATATCTCCACACTGGCCTGGGAACGTCTCGGGATCCCTCAGTCAGAGCTTGCTAATGTGGCTTGGCAAAGGGAAGTTTGGGGTCCCTTGCTGGAGCTGCAGCCCCTGCGACCCGACTCCGGATAAGCGGGAGACGATGGATGGCTAAAATAAAATGTTGGTGGTTTATATTTAAAATATGATCAGTTCTGGTCAAACTATCACAGCAATATACTGCCTTACTAATTGTGACTGACAGGTGGAACAGGCCCAATAATGTATTTAAAAACAAGTCACCTGGTATGGCCTAATGTAATGATTCATATCAAACTGTCTGATTACACCAAATTATATGCACTTTTCACAGGTCAGACAATGCTACACAGAGGATAATGTTGATCGATAATATCTGCATACACAGCTGTTTATTACAATGTTTATTGATCTGTAACCAACGTTTGTGTTTTTTTTGTACAATAGGACTCAAATAGACAGCATTCATGTTGTTTGAAATAGAGGCCTTAGAGTCATGTCCCCCAAAGGGGACAAATATGAATTGGGGGGTCTCAGGAGCACCAAAAAGTAAGCAAATTAATAAGGAAAAAAGTGTAAAGCCTCAAGTCAAAGCCAGATAGCACAGTAAAATAACACTGCTAACATAAGTATTTCCTGAAAAAAAAATGAAATAAGCAATAAAATAAACTGCATAATTATTCTCCGTTGTAGTAGAATTTGAAATTAAACATGAACGTGTCTTGAAAATATGATTACTGTACCTATTTGCACTGTAGTCAATCCCACCAACTTGCTTGCTTGCTTGTAACAGGTCAAGAATTCCAGCTGCACTGCCACCCTTTGTCTTGGCCTTAGAGTTTCGAACATTGACCTCCTGTTTTGCCTCTGTGTCTATTTGTAGAGATTCTTCATCTGAGGAATTGACACTCTATTTTTGGAAATATAGAGCAACAGACAGATATAGGTGACATACCTGGAATTCCAAGTAACAATGTAGGGAACATGTCACACATTGGAATAATATGTCTTGCAATTAACTTTCATAGTAATAACTCCAAATATAATTCTATCAACTTATGTTTAAGTAATTAAGGAAATTACATCACATATTTGAAGGTACCACAATGTACATGTAAAATTAGATATTATACAGTAAATGTGTTTCTTCTGCTCTTTAGTGGAATGTACAAGTCCACCATTTACTGGAAGTTAGCAGCAGTATGCAAACTCATCTGCCATCCATTCATCTTTTCATTAAGATGCTGTGTTAATATATTTAATAAGATAATCTTGTTGTTGACTTGTGTTATTTACAGCAGTAGCCTATTTAAACAACAAGGAACCAAAACTGTAATAATTTGTATTAGCCTATAGAATTCCTAAGTCTCTTCCGCATTATGGGACCTTAATTTGGAAAATATGTATTTTAGTCAATGGCGAGAATCAAATAATCATTCGATCCCGTTTGAAATGTATCACGAAGTACACATATGATGTTTGTCTATTTAAAAGGCAATTGTAGCAGTTTGTTGTACAACTATAACATAATCTTTGGTTTTGTGTGTTTGCCACTGATGGATATCAGGTCCACTACAGGTTGGTCGATATCCACTCGCACCAAATCTTTCTGTAGACGTTTATTAATAGAACTGTCACGAAAAAGCAGGCAGGCTGGACCCAAATGCACAACACGTATGTATCCGTGGTTACCGGTTTTAATATCCACAGACAGGAACACGAAAACAGGGCTGACATCAAACAATCGGACAAGAACAACAGAACACACTAGGGTTTAAATACAAGTTGACAAGACAGACCATTAGACACAGACAACGAGTGGCAGGTGAAATCAATAACAATCAACAAGGGCAAGACCAGAAACACAGGGGAAACACAAGGAAGGGAACACAAGTAGGCAGACAGCAGGACGTGACAAGAACAGCTCCTTTCCATTGTAGTTCAACACGTGTCATATGCGTGTGTATGTTGTAGTTTTTTTTTTTTGCATTGATGCACACATTACAGTAGGCGAAGAATGAATCCACCTCGCAAACAAGAACCGGCAAGATCTTGATAAAAAATATATATAATTTTGTATAATTGGAAATAAAAATGTCTATTTTGATCGAAAGGCTTCCGCCCCCTGAAGTAGCATAGGCTATGGCACAAAATTGGATTTTTCACTTTTGAAGTGAAACAATATGAGGGGGAAAAAAATCGCCTAGCCCATGCCTCAATAAATATTTAACCGAATTCATTCAATATTTGCAAATTCCCACGAGGTTACATATATGCCATTGTCTGATAGATGCTGCTTTTTCATTGACCTGCATGTCAGTAAAACCAGCTTTCTTTTGTATGCTTGTTTAGGCTTGTTTTGTTTTTTATTTAATGTTAAAGAAAATATTGCAATGAAAAGTATTCATTTTGAATTATTGGAATTAGGCTATGACTAAGGACCATCAATCGCTAGTGGGCCAGAGTATTTCCGTGGGAGGCTATGTCTACAGCCAGCAAATTCGCCGCTTTCTCATGTCAATTTGCATGATGGTTGGTAGGCAAAGGGGTATTGTAGCCTAGCCTGTTGAATTAAGATGTTTATTGCGGTTAAGCACTGGGGGCTGGGTGGGAAGCCAAGAAGAAACTGCACGCTCAACGCTCATCAGCAGGTCAAAGTTTATTAAAAGCGAAAAATGAACAGCTTGAATTAGTAGACTATCTTTGAGCGAGTGGTTCAAGTGCCGTCCGTGTGTGGATATACATATTTAACCTGATATGAACGATGCCCCTGTCGTTGAGGGCGCACCCCTCACTACTCAACTCGAGATTAAACAATTTTTTAAACTACATCTGTAATTGCCTTTATTATACACGTCTGGATAGCCAAGCCTCTCGGCTAGCAATGTAATCTAACAATCATTGCCCAAATGTAAGCATTTTTCAAAATCAACCAGATTAAAACAAATATCGCATATATGTGCTTGCATATATCATGTGTGCGTGCCAACACTTCTAACAGTGGTCTCCGCTTCCTCATACCCCACAACTTATAAAGATATCTTATAAACAACGTGACAGGAATTACGCTTTTAGAATTATAAATTGCACACTGCGCCTTACCTGTTATGCGTTAGTTGAAAAAATCTGCCCGGAATTGAGCGATGAATCTTTTTAAAACCGTAATCCAAAGGCTTTCGCATTGTTCGAACGCATTGAATGTAATCCATTTTGGAAAAATTAAGTCAATAAAAGACTGCGATTTTATGGGACTTGTAGTTTTATTATAGGCCACTGGAATCTTATAGACATACATACAGTCTTCGGAAGACTGAACTGCCTCTAAAACGTCACTTCCCTTCCTCGTAGGTGGATTTTTTAATTTGACATGTTTAATTTGGCCAATCACAGCTCTGGCTATTTCCCAGGCATTAGAAGTTACGTCATCGTTCGCCTCAAAGACGTCTGGAATGTAATTTCTCACTGAGATAAAATTAAACCTTTAGACTCAGACTGTAGATTAATACATATATTAATAAAATAATAGCATATATAAGCACATTTATGAATACTTATACACTTATATACTTAAGGCCAAACATATTTCAAAATTTCTGACATTCATAATAAAATCCATAAGTATTTTTATATGTTCAATCACAATGTCCTAATCCTTGAACAAGTATACTCATCCGATGTTGTATTGTAGTCCTATAGTGTAAAGAAGTTGTATGTGCATAATTTCAATAAAGTTATTACATAAAGTACTACATTATGTCAGGCAAAAATGAAGAAAAAAAAGATTATTTTGCTGTATTTGCGATTAATTTACTTAAACGCAGTGTCGTCCGAATGGAATATTTAACCTGAATTGGAATTTTACAGGGGTTATCTACATTGTAATACCAAAATAAGCTTGACTGCAAAAAACCTTATGTAATGAAAGGGAATGTTTTTGCAAGTAAAAAAAGGGCCTAGTGAGATAGGGCTTAAGTTTAATCATCCCTTAAACGCTTTGCTGAGAAGGTGTCTGCAATATGTAGATGACGCTGAATCATATTATCCCACTGTCTTTAATGAAAAAGTTTATCCATAATGATTTGTTAAATGGCAAACTGTTCTGAATTTCTATAAGATAATTATCAAGATAAATTAGTCCACTGGGCAAATAATCTTAAATGTAACTGGTGGGGTTTGAACCAGAAACCTAAATATTGCTAGCGCAATGTTTAACCTAATAAGCCAATGCGGGGAGGCTGTTAATATGTCACTATATTAGTTGTATTTATCAATGTCGAATGCTAGTAGGGGTGTATGATATGGCCAAAATGTCATATCCTGATATAGATACTTTTATATCCCAATGAGGTTACATATCACGATATAGCCAGTTCTGTAAATTCAATTAATAAATAGTTTGTTGTTTGTGTTCACATTATAT
>JAODUH010072721.1:0-14467 GCA_027564835.1 Typhlichthys subterraneus
TAGTGTTTATAGCTATACGGCCATTGTTTTCCAATCAGTGTCGTGTTTACAGCTATATGGCCGTGGTTTTCCAATCAGCGTTGTGTTTATAGCTATACGGGCGTGTTGTAGGTGTGCCGACCATGGTGCCGACAGCGAAAACGACCAGATGATTCAGCCAATCAACGGACAAGTATTTTTTTGAAAGTACAGCCATTCACAAACAGTTTCAATGTACGGCTACCCAGATGGACTTGTGACAACAATTCCTCGGGCATGTCAGGTTAGCCTACATCAGCCTATGTCAGCAATGTTCCGATGGTGACACGTCCACTTAAGAGAGCGGAAGTGTTCAATTGTTGCTTCCATTGAAATACATTACAGTGCTTCATCTTTCTATCATTTTACAAATCTTTGGTATAACACAAGATCACACCTCTAGCTATTTCCTCATTCGGATTTATCTTCTGACAAGCAGCTAGCCCAATCTATGTAACTACAGGTAAACAGCCGTCATCTGAATGTTCCATACGATTCTAGTGTACACATCTAATTCCAAGTATTTTAATTGGCTCTTAAGTACGACTAGGCTGTCCCACATTGTTATTTAAAGTAGTGCAAATATAAACTAATGAAGACATACTAAAGTAAGGCTCAGGCCAGCTGTTTGACTTGAGGCTGCTAAAAACGTGGTTACCTTTCAGTTTGATTAAAGTAGATTCCCCACTGGATCAGCTGTCCAGGCCAGAACATGTCACTGTTACTATCTATCTTATTTTTAAATGCAAAAGTAAGGTTTTCAATATCAGTAGCGAGACACCCAACCGTAGATATACATGTATAGTATTTGAATTTACCTAAGAATACAAGGCAACATCCAGCCTTTCGCACATCGATGAAACATTAACCAGTGGGAGGACAGAATATTTTACAATGTTAATCAATAAACGTCTTTTCACCCGACTGGAATTCCTTACCACCACCACGACACACATTGTTGCATTTGAAAACACACACACACACACACACACACTTTCAAATGGTTCCCATGTTGTAAACTAAGGACTTAAGTTTCAAGAACCAACAACATCCTTCCGTTGTAGAATCTGTCCTTGTTATTTAAACGGGGACGATCTAGTTGAGAAAACAAACTCATCTCATGTAAAAGCATCTCTGGGGACACTTCCGCCGCCCTTGTAGTTTCAGCTGACATATGTCGGAAACACAGCAGCCCGCAGGAAAACCTGGAGTGGCACCAGCGGGATCCGGCACTGAATACTCCAAGGCGAGACGTAGAGGTCAGAGAGCCGTGGCGAGCCAGCCAGGAGAGACTGTTAGTCGATGATGATGGAGCCAGAAAATGTCACCTTCAATATGGCGTCCATGTTTTCCTGCTGAGGTCCAGAGTCCGACAGGCTTGCTCTGAATGGAGGCAGCCAGGCAGAAAATAATATTCAGCTTCGCCCCTCCGCAACCTTCTACTGGCTCATTTAGATATATTACCTACTCACACGGAACACTTGATGCCTGCATCACACAAGCGCGAGCACACACACACGCACTTAATGCACAGATTTTTCTCATTGTACACATTTCACACTCTATATAGACTATCGTTATTGGAAATGAAGAAAAGCCTTTTCGTTTAAGATGCACTTTGTCGTTCTATCTAATCGAAATTCATCCGTGTGCGTGTTTTTTTTTTTTATCTTCTGCTAGATAAGCAAGACAGAGCCCTTATCTAAGCAGACTAGTGTTTTAGTTCTACTGGACTCCACTAGGTTAGCGAACAAATAGAGCTGAGATTAGCTTAATCTAATACTGCCCCGGGCGGAACGTACTGACTCTAGCTTCTGGCAAAAATGTTCTACAGAGAAATGACAGTCAAGTGAGATAATACACTTTGGGCTCAAATGAAGCAGGAAATGAATGTATATTCAGACAGGAGGGGTTGAGAGAGGGACAGACTATTCTCTCATCTCTTATCGCTTCTGCACCAGCTTAATGGTTGGCTATTTTATCAGCATCCTTCCTCTATATTGATTACTGTGGGAATGGTATATGTATTGATTTACCACAGTAAATGTATAGGTACATGTATTGATCTTTAAATGTGGATATGTCAGATGGCAAAAATGATCCGTCATTATTCCTAAAATTAAACTTAACCATCTTTAACGTTGTACTTCAATTTCAAGGCGTAATATCCATTTATGGCTTCCGGGAGGTAAATGAGGGCCCTATTGCATGTTCACAGGGTTTCCAGGTACATGCATGCTTCGTACTTTATGTACAGCTTTCTGTAAAGTTATTTTCCATCTAAGGAATATTTAATGATTAAAGAAGGCAAAGAGCCATGTTTGTATTTTTGTGTAGTCTTTTGTCACTAGCTGACGCCAAATAGTGCGTTTGTTTTTCTTTTGCACAGACCCTAAACTATTAAATAACATATCAATGTGGTCGGAGAGCCAGGCACCATCTTGTCATGCTCCCAGTGACCGTGGATGTGAATGTGTCTCCTCCACGCTGCTTGTATGGAGGTTTGAACCCCGAGGAGTCGCAATGAGATTCCCCTGACTGTTATTTGCTGTCACGTGACCTGGTTACCCGTGGTAACAGAGAGATGGATGTCCATGGGGCCAAAAATGATCCATCCAAGGACCCCTTCATGATTATGATATGATTGGGGGTGATGCATTGCACCATTTTCCCTCATAACCACACACACACACACACACACACCATACATTTCTCTATATACTGTTTGTCTAACCACTCATAATTACACGTGCACATCATTTGAGGATGACTTGTCTGCCCTTTATTATATTATAAATGCAGCTCTGCCACGTCTCCCTTTCTGAGAACTACCGTAGAGCTGCTTAATGCACTGCCGGCGTCTCTCTCCAAGATCTTGTTAGGAATACATTGACAACGAGCAACGGCCTTTTATTTCTTCTCCACACACCATCAAATAACCCTACTGCAAGTGGGAGTCACAGCTGTTGGGAAGCAAGTTTTATTTCCCCATAGATAGCTCTACAACATCTTCAACATTATAAAGTATTGTCATAAAGAGCTTCAATATTATGGAGTGTAGAATATGTAAAGCAGGGCCATTGTTTGAGGTGCAGCTTCTCTCAAAGTCATCACTATCTACACTCACACAGACTACATATTTATAGAAATCATATTTTGTGTATATTTCACATTGAACTACAAGTAGTTCTCTGGTCTAATCCATCATATCGCTCTTCGTTTGTCTGGATGTATTCATTGCCAGCCAGCTCATCCAATCAGCTGAAGTCTCTCTGCACACATAATGCAAAACATCCAGAAGCCAGCCATCTAAACAGGGCCAACATCAGTCAAATTCCCGCGAAACAAATCCAGGAATGACAGCGTTCCGTCCCGCACCGGATTCAGAACCAGCGAACACACAAGAGCGAGGCCTCTCAATATTTAAGGTGAACTATAGGAAACGGGGTAAAAAAGACTGCGTTTGATTCATTATTCAGAGCATGCCTTCCCTTCTCGCTGCGTACCCGTGATAACAGTGAAGCTGCAGGCTTTAATTCTTCAGCACCACAGATTAGAACGGCAGAAACAATCCCGAGAATACCACTCTTTTTTTTTCTCTTGGAAGTCCTTTGTAAAAAAAGAAAGAAAAAAAATGACAGAGAGGGAGTGTGAGAGAGAGAGGGATATATAGAGTGTGAGAGAGAGAGAGAGAGAGAGAGAGAGAGAGACTGCTGGCATCGCTGAAAGAAGCTGAGACTCTTTGTCTTGATGTGAAGTCACTCTGTTATCTATCTGCAAGTCACGCCGTCGAACACCAACTCTCTCCCGCCACAGATGGACGGAGGGAGACTTGGGTGAGAAAATGCGGGCGAGGGAGCACCCACGGCGACCGGCGTTTCTAGGCGGTGAATAGAGCAGAGCGAGGACTATGTGCATGCTCCAGCTGTGTACCCACGCAGCCCCCCCCATGCCCACAGTAACACTAGACCTGAAAACATCCCTCTTTCTCTCCATCCAACACGTAATTGGCTTCCTGGATTCACTTCAACCGCTGGAGGAAATCTCTGACAAAACCATACATAAATAAATCCATTTCATGTGTTTCCACGCCGTGCTGCCTTGTTACGTATGCAAATGAGATTCTTCTGCCCTTCCAGCCACGGGCCTTGGCTCTCGCCCATACAAATGTGGGCCGGGTTCGCTTTGCATCCACGCATAACGCAGGCACTTCAACACAGATAAGACCAGCGCCGAGGACAGAGAGGAAGGCAGGGAAAGAGCATCAAACATCCAACAGAAAAATAAATTGAAGTAAATCGCTCTGCGGGGAAAAAAAAAAAAAAGAGAAAAAGAAAAATAAATAAAGATAGAGCATGAGAGAGAGAGAGCAGTATAATGGCGGATGGACAGTGAATTCTGCAGCATTAATGAAGCCTGGGCAGTTAAAAGTAAGCCACAAATTCACTCATTAAACTGCTCCTTCTTTAAAACTAGCAGATACCACTTCTGCACACTATTGTGCAGCATATGCGTTTATAAATCTATTGACAATTTACAAACTGGTTTGGCTGCTAGAAGCTCATTTGTCCTGGATTCACCAGTGCCGGTCATTATTTCAAGCGCTGTCAATTTCTCTTTTACAAGTCATGTCAGAAGTGACGTGGAATTCCATGCAGTGGCAGAAAGTTGCTACTGTAAACAAAAATACAAAATCTAATAAATGTTTTTAATAAAATGGCAAGACACTGCTAGATAAGCAAGCATTAATTTAGTGTATTATGACGTTTTTGAAGAAACCTAAAATATATTTTCTATTATGTTGCTATTTTGCATGTTTTGTTATCTAGGCTGACTCCAATTATAAGAAGAAGTAGGGTTAGGCTTGCTCAAGGATGAATGCACTGCACAGTAAGTTGGCAAGTCATAGAGTTTAAATCCGGGATATTGCAGCTAGCTAGGCGTCAACTCCGCTAACCTATCTATCCTGCCCCCGTCCTTTGCTAGTTTGTTATTCCATTCTATTTTGTTCTATTCTAGTCTAGTCCATTGTGTTCTGTCCTTAGTTGTGATTGGCTGACAGCAGGAGTGATGTCAGCTCCTGCTAGGCTAGCTGTCATCGTGACAGCCGCTGCGAGCTAATTAGCGGTGACGCTAGTCCTGCTGTTAGCTAGATTCCCAGGAGAGATGTCACTGAGCACGCTCACAGAGGACTGCAGACAGACTGGACTTCAGTCCTTGTTAAGTCCTCATTAAGCCCTTGTTACATTTACAGAGAGAAATAATGCAGGGTTGCTAACAATAACGTGATGAAGTCTCTCTCTCTATCTCTCTGTCACACACACTCTACCCCGCCATGCCTATGCATCTGTCCACCGATGTTATTTCTTTCTGCCTGCAGCCCCCAACCCCCCCCCCACCCCCCTTCCCCCCTGAGGTCAGAGGTCAGCAGGAAGTAAGGGCTGGTGCAGTCAGAGGGGGCGTGCTCGACCCGCACAACTGGAGCAGAAGATGCATCCCCTGGCACACACAAACACACGCACACACATGCAAACACACATGCCTACCGTAGTTAATGTTCACACCACACACACACACATACGCATGTATGCATGTGCACATTATATTCCTCTTCCCACAGAGTAGTGGTGTGTGTGTGTGTGTGTGTGTGTGTACTTGCGTGCATTCACTATAGTCTGTGTTGCGTATTACAAACACTAGTTGTGTGTGTGCCTCATAATCACAGGCTGCTGGCTTGGTTGTGCATTGACGCGCACGTATGTGTGTGTGTGCACATGCATGTGTGTGTGTGTGTGTGTGTGCATGCGTGTGTGCGTGTGCACCTGTGTGTGTGTGCGTGTGTGTTCCAGGAGGTTAATTGAAGCAGATCCTTGTAAACGCAGGTCTGGGAGGTGGGACTCTCCTCGTTGACTATTCAGCACCACACACTGACACTAGCGCTAACATTAGCAGCTAGGGCTAACTTCAGCAGCTAGCGATGACATTAGCATCTAGAGCTAACGATAGCAGCTAGCTTCCTAGTGGAGGTTGGACCATCCCCTCAAACCCCAAACATACACCGCTAATACAACTGAACACGCACACATCAGCTACACACTCCTCTCCTCTAAAAGTTTAGTCTGATTGCAAAGCAGAACCCTTCGATGATTGTACAGTGCACGCACACACAGACACGTGCATGCACGCACACACACACACACACACCAAGACACACGCACACACAAAGATGTAATTAGCTGTGTGTGCTTCCAAGTTATGATATCAACATTGGTTAAATTGATCGCTGACATCATTGCCGATGTAAACACACAGACAACACACACACACACACAACACACAGACACACCACAGGCAACAACAATCACCTCAAGTCAATTCATGTAGTGAACAAACGATATGGCATCACGTGGACTATATCACACAGGTGTCATGTAGGAACCGATTGTGTGTGTGCGTGTGCCTGCGTGTGTGTGTGTGTGTAATGTCAGATAGCAGCTGGTGGAACTGGGGCTGTTTAATGTTTCCGCCAATTCTGAACACACACGCACACGCACACGCACACACGCACAACACACACACACACACACACACACACACACACACAACACACACGCGCACAACACACACACACAAAGGAATCATTCTTTCCGAATGTACATGCACAGACATGACTGAGATTCTCCCCTCTCTCTCTCTCTCTCAAACACACACACACACACAGAGCAGTCTGTGTCCAGAGTGATTAGCAGAGGGATTCTGGGACCGTTCATTTTCATTAACGTCACACTCGATCTGTGTGTGCGTGTGCGTGTGTGTGTCGCTCCTCTGCTCCATCGAGAACGCACACTCCTGCTTAGTTCGTGTGTGTGTGCGTGCATGCGTGTGTTTGTGCGTGCATGTGTGTGTGTGTGTGTGTAGATCTGGCCAAGCATAGTCTGTTCCTTGATGGCATGATAGAGAAACACAGAGAGAGAGAGAGAGAGAGAGAGAGGCTGTTTATCATGCCAGTAATTAACTTCAGTGTTCCACTTTAATTAAAATATAACAGCAGTATGGGAGAGGCTCTCAGTATGGACACACACACACACACACACGGACTGACTACATCAAAGGCCTCCCCTCATTAATCTCCCCTTAAATAACCATGTCTCAGCAGGACGGACGGACACTGTCAGAGCATCATATCTGTTTATTTTCATACAAATCTGAATACAAACATTCACGGAGGACATATCTATGTCTACATCTGGTGTTTTCATCGTGTCTTACTGTATGTCTACACATCATTATATAATTTAAGTCTCGTTAAACATACAGTAATGAATTAAAAGATTATTTTACGCACAGTACAGGCTAACTGGATATAACTTATTATACAGTATATTATATATATATTGGAACATATGGTTGTTTGGTTCGCTTGGGGTCCACCATGGTAACGAGATTCTGATACAGATCTCTCCTCTCTCCGTCCTTCGCTCCTCTCCTTTCAACCTTTCCTCCTCTCCTCTGTAATGTTCTCATTTGAAAACAATTTTCACTTTCGCTGCGTTTCATTGAAAGAGCGTGTTTTTAGACGAGTGAAATAGAGAGAGGGGGGAGGGGGAGAAGAAAAGAGATTGGAGGCTGATTTGGTTTAAATATGCAGCGCACGGGCTCTCTCTCTCGCCCTGCTGAACAGAGAGAGAGCGAGAGAAAAAGAGTGCGAGAAAGAGAAAGAGAGAGAGAGAAAGAGAGAGAGAGGGGCTTATTGAGTGTTCAAGCCAATTTCTGTCCATTCAGACTAAAGTATAGAGTTGCTAAGAATTGTGTGTGTGTGTGTGTGTGTGTGTGCATGTGCGTGTTTGATTGTGTGTGTGTGTGTGTGCACATGTCTGTGTGTGAGGTTGTGTTACCTGTCTTTAAACCTGTCTTCTACCCTGCCTGTCAATCATCCCATAGAGGAATAGGAAGGGGGCGGGGCAGAAGGAGCGGTCCACCCTTTAAAAAATGGTTTCCGGAAAAAAAAAGCCCAAAAAATTAATAAAAAATCTCCAGTGTTGCCAGAAACAGGAAGCAGATAAAAAAGAAAAAAAAAAGATTCCATCTGTCTTCCCAGAATTCATAGCTTTAAAAAGTTTTAATTTAGTCCTTTAGTTCCTGGAGGGAAAAGATAAAAAGCTTCTCGTCGTTGTTTTTATTTTGCAGATGAATCAGTTTTTATTCTTAAGGCAGGTTTAGTCCGGGCGGGTTCTGTCCGTCAGCAGGACCTACAGGAGCAGAAAGACGTCTTACTGCTCAGATCAGAACCACACAACCATGCAGAAACTAAAATATTCTTTAAAAAATTCATAAAAAGTGTAAAAAAAATAAAAATCACTGGAGCAAAAAAATATCTAAAAAAATATTTACTTGTGGGGAGACGCAAAATTAATCTAAATTTACTTAGAAAAAAAGGACTTCCTTAACCAAAAATATGAACATAATTTTCCAGTTTAAAGGTCAAGCAAGCGACTTTGTAGAATTGAACCAGAATGAACAGAAACAAGCCTATAAAACACTCCAGGTCACATTTAACCAGATGCATGGAGCTGTTTTGCACACTTCCTAAAGCATGATGGTGATTGATGGAAGTGAACATATTCTGTCATCTGTTCCATCTGATGTGCAGTGCATGCTGGCTGCATTCTCTCACATTTCTGCTCATTCTGTTAAACTCTGTTCTCCAAAGTTGCCTAGCACACCTATAATAAGCAGCAGGTGAAGCAGGGATATTGAAGGATTGTTGTTTTGAAGGTCTGACCAGCTCTAAGTGGCTGGTCTCATTATCACGGCTGACCCTGACTACGGCTAGAGTATCAATGTGTGTATGTGTACTGTATGTAGGGTGATTCAACATAAATTTGGATATATTTTCAAGGTAAGACACTGCACACACACCTCTTTATTGGGCTAAAGAGATTGATTTATCTTTTAAATTCTCCTCTCCTCTACCATTCTCTCCTCCTCTTCTCTCCCCTCCTCCCTTCTCCATCTCTCCTCTCCTCCCCTCCTCTCTCCTCCCATTCTCTCTCCTCTCCTCTCCTCCCCTTCTCTCCCCACCTCCCCTCCCCTCATTTCCTCTCCTCTCCTCTCCTATCCTCTCCTCTCATCTCCTCTTCTCCACTCCCCTCCTCTCCTTCCCCTCCCTTCCTCTTCTCCTCTCTAACATCTGGTTGTAATGAGAAACACAGTCAGACATTTAGCACCTCCTGCACTCCAGGTCACCTCCTGCTGGGTGCGTTTGTAAAACCGTCTTCTGTGCCTCCCCGTGACCACACAAACCCCCCCGCTCCCCTCCGACCCTCCAGATGCTTCTGCTGCCTGCAAGCTGCGTTTGGCAGGGTGTGCGTGAGTGTGCATGTGTGTGTGTGTGTGTGCGTGCGTGCATGCATGTGTATGCATAAGTGTGTATGTGTGCGTGCATGCGTGTGTGCGTGCATGCGTGCGTGTGTATGTGTGTGTGTGTGTGTGCGTGTGCGTGCATGCGTGCGTGTGTATGTGTGCGTTTGTGTATGTGTGCGTGCGTGTGTGTGTGTGTGTGCATGTGTGCGTGCATGCGTGCGTGCAGGTGTGTGTGTCACAGCTGTCAAGGTGATCTTTGAGCTGATCTCTGGTCCATAACTAAAATGACCACAAACGTCTGGTCCATTTATCATAGTCCGGTCAACTTCCCCTGAGGTGTTCAGGACAGTGCCTTGCTCCTGGACACTTCAGCTGCTAAGAACCCAAACTGTGACGTCTGTGAGAACTGTGAACGTCTGAATTGTCTTGATTCTAACCATAACTATGTAGCAGCATCTTTCTACTAACGAGGTGAGCTTATCTATTGGTTAACAAGGCAGGCAGGTCAATGGTGTTCAATAAGGTGCCTGATTGGAGATAACAAAACAAGCAGGATTTCATTGACCTCGATTACTGTATGATGTCATGATTTTAAACATCACAATTACAACTATGCTTACACGCATACAGTATAATCACTATATTAAGATATTATTTAGTCTATCTTAATACATCTTTATCTCAATGTTTTGAAAAGTGGCATGTGAGTGTGCACACATTAAGCATTCTATGTCCACCAACGGGGAGATAATTAACCAACAGTGAATTAATCAATTTTTGGTTTTATGTATATGAAGCAGCATATCCACAAACATTGGTGGACTCTCTGCTTCAGCAAACCTTTTAGGGGCAGGGATTGCTATGGGATGTATAATATTCTGCTTAAAGGATCTTTAAATGCACATTCATTCCACCATTATACTGATCTATTCTGTGTGTGTGGGATGTAAATTAATTCTGCCATGAGGTCTTAGGGAGGAGCAGGGGGTTTCGAATCTGGGATACAGTCTGTCTGTCTGTCTCTCTGTCTGTCTGTCTGTCTACGAACTGCTTTCTATACTGTAGATAAACTGCTGTTTCTCTGGATTTTATGGGATGCTGGTATTCAGGGGAGTGGTGACTGGCATTGCGAGAACAGAAGAAAGATTGTTCTGTCTTTGAGCTAAAAGTCTGTTTCCTGAAATCTGTCCTCCCCCCTCTCACTCTATCTTTCTCTCTCTCTCTCACAATCTATCTCTCTCTCCATCTCTCTCTCTCTCCATCTCTCTCTCTTTCTCTCTCTCTCTCTCACTATATATATATATATATCCAGTCTAACTCAGTGTCTTTCTATCAACAGTCTATCATGTCACCATGACAACGCCTGTCTAGACAGAGAGAGTCTCCTGCTCTCTCTCTCTCTCTCTCTCTCACCTCCTCCTTTCCTCACATTTGAATGAAATGAAACAATCTTTTCATCGCAAAAAAATAATAAATGAAAGGAAGGTTGGGGGAGGGTTGCCGTGGCAGCGCTCCAGGTCGTCATGCCAACCGTCCCTCATCTCCAGCCATCTTACTGCAATAAGATGTTGTGTGCGTGTGCGTATGCATGTGCGTGTGTGTGCGTGCGCACACGCGTGTGTGTGTGCACGCGTGTGCGTATGCATGTGTGTGCGCACGTGTGTGTGTTTGTAGTAACTGTAACTACAGATAAGTTGGTGTGTGTGTTTGACCCACCAGCACAGATGCTGAGCTGAACAATATGAAATTAGTAGCGTATTGATCAAGGAGGTTGGCATCTGGTGTTCTGAAGCTCAGATGTTTTTCAAATATCGTGACTGTAACAGAGTTTTTTTTTTTTTTTGTCATATCCGACGCTGTAACACCTGTCTGTCTAATTCTCAGCTGAGAGAGCGGTGGTGGAGACACAGAGATGGATGACAGTAGGGAACCTCTATCTCTCTTGCCAGTTGAGCACACAATCCATAATGCCCAATTAGAGATGTGCACTGCTATAAATACACATGCACACGCACACACACATACACAGAGGACAGGAGAGGAGAGTAGAGAGGAGGAGAGGAGAGGATGGGACGAGAGGAGAGGAGAGGAGAGGAGAAGTGTGTGTGACCTTCAGTTTTGACGTTCTCTATTCTGGTTGGACCTAGAGTTTGACTTCAGGGGACATTCTCTGTGTGTGTGTGTTGCCCTTGTCATAAACCTGACCGTTGACCTCTGGACCTCAGGAGCCTGTCAGGCACATGACTGATGTTCCAAGCACATGCACACACACAATGGTAGAATGTGTGTGTGCCTGTGTGTGTGTGTGTGTGTGTGCATGTGTGTTTTCGTGTCATTTCTACTCAAGGTGCCTGGATTAGTTCCAATAAAACTCTGTTGGAAACCTATAACACTAAGTTCTGATCATTAGATCCTAGTGTATTCTTAAAAAGTTAGCTATAGCTCAATACTTCATAAACATTCTTTAAATTAAATAATTGTTTTGTTAGAACAGCATCGCAAAAGGCAAATGTTGATTTCTAACACCTGAACTAACCCAGAATAGGCCAGCATCTAGGGACCCCTCAGGTTATCTATCTATCTATCTATCTATCTGTCTGTCTGTCTGTCTGTCTGTCTGTCTGTCTGTCTGTCTATCTATCTATCTGTATATCTATCTATCTGTCTATCTATCTATCTATCTATCGTGATATACATCCGATGTCCTGCGCTCTGAGTCTCCACAGACAGGCAGATTATGAGTTCATGTGGACAGGCTTTTCCAAGTAATCACATAGTAATCTCAGTAGAATTATCTTTATCCAGACAACAATCCACTAGCCGGGATTATCCTTTACTGCTCCTCCTAACCATACCCTCGTCATCACTCCCAACTCCACTATAACCACTACAGTGTACTTGATACGTATAGCAAATTACATGATTCTATAATAATAATAATAAATAATAATAATACTTAATTTTATTTGAGGAGGAAGTACAAATATGTAACAAAGGATATTACTCTAAGGGCCCGATCACACCGAGACACGATGCTAGAGACGCATCGCTAGCAAAACCATTGTTTGCCTATGGTATGGCGTGACTGGAATGCGTTTTTTTATTGCGCCGCTCGTTTTTGTTTACCGTTTTTTAGACACGCATAAAAATTTAAATATTCTCAACTCACAAGGTGCTCGTTCACGCTGTTCATTACTTGTTTCATTGAATTACACACAAAATGTATTTACGTAGCCTAATAAAGATACTGCTAATTATTGTGTGGTGTGTGTGTGTGTTAGGTAAGCTCTGATCCCAACAGGAAGGCTCGTTAGCCTAATACCTGGTAAATAAATGGATTAAGAGAGGGCACTGTGGATTATCCACCAACCTGTAATCCCGTCTAATTCCATCTAATCCTGCTGCCACAGACTTCCTCTACGACGTCATCGCCCCGCACCCCGAATTTACAACAGTCAGAAGAACAGCAACCGCCTAATATTGAACAGCCTGGACTAATCAGGTTGTAATGAGAACATGACAAGCGCAGGCTTTTCTTACCTGTATATGAATCCACTTGCTCACGGTCAGGATTCGGTTAGGTCGCAATATAAGATTTAGTTTTAGAAACATTTTTAGATTTTATGTTTGTTTATATGCTTTTATGATCTTGATTTACAGTTGTTGTAGGTGTGTAGTGATAAACATTGTTTGCTTTTTGGTGACTTGTTTTCACTGCCTGGAGCTGTCACCGGAAATGTGTTTGAAACGGACTACAAATTGAAAAGAAAATTGTCACATGGTGAGAAAGAAGACCAGCACCTGTTAATTAGAACCTCAATCATGCTGTGCTTTTTTCTGCCAACAGAGGGGGCTGCTCTTTATAACATCTTCACTCTACTACTACAATATGTACAGTTGACTAGCGATAGTTTTATAACAAAATAGAATCATCATCATCATCATCATCTGTTGTCAGGGGTGTTTAATGAACATTTTATAAAAGTCACTTACATTAATTATTAGAAAACATAAATTAGTTAATGATTTTAATGGTTTGGCATAAGTCAAAATAAATATTTGCATATCATCAGCACTTTCTTTTGTACAGTGAAGAGCCCGAGAAAAGAAGGGGGATTTTGAAAAAATACATTATTCTGAGATATATACAGGTTAGGTTGGTATAATTATATTATCTAGCTGCTAATGTGTACAGTAGTTCCTTACACAAGGACGTAGTATACAGAAGACGTGATAGTAAATATGACCAGTGTTCCCAGTAGGCTAAAACGCATATGTTTGATAACATTGTCTTCTGCTACACCAGTAACCTATCATTAAAATTATAGCACTATTTCTGTTAATTGCACTGTGCTAACAGAGAGAGTTTTGCGCATTAGTATTGGCCACAATGACCAGCTCTTTTAATGAGGATGTTTATAGACAAGGTGGTCTCAGACCCCAGTCCACTTTAAGCCTCTCCTTAATTACCGACAGCATTAATCTGCTGGACTTTATATAAAAGCAACATGTTAGCTTTTAGCTTTTACAATCTATTTGTCCAAATCAGAGTCCGTCCAAAATCTAGTTCTCAATTAGAGACTAAATTACCGAGACCTTTGTTGGAAACACACGGCTAACAACCTGTCTGCTGTGTGTGTGTGTGTGTGTGTAGCTGTGTTTAGCTGTGTGTGTGTGTATGTTTGTGTGTGTGCGTGTGTGTGTGTGTTTGTGTTGGGTAGCTGGACAACTCTGCGTTGCCATGGTGATCCCAGTGGACAGCCGCAGCAGGACAGGAGATAAACAAGTAAACCACTGGGGAGATCTGCTGCTTGTGTGTGTGTGTGTGTGTTATATGCTAGCTGCTGGCACTGTCCCAGCGTTTGGCTAACTCCCAGGCCTAGCAACCAGACCAGTAGCGCCATAGCAACCATGTGGCGTGCAAAATCCCAGGATGCTAACATTAGCTCTAGCGTAGCAATCAGGCTGACTAACTCCCATAATGCATGGGGAGGTGTGACCCTTGACCCCCAGAGAACCTTTACAACCTCCAACAAATCAGCAGAGGCTGCTAGCTTTAGATAGATAGATAGATAGATAGATAGAT
>JAODUH010072732.1:0-16214 GCA_027564835.1 Typhlichthys subterraneus
CAATTATTTTTATATTTATTTAATTATTTATACTTGTATTTATTTATTTATACTTTTATATATTTATTTATTTATTTTTTATTATGGCAGTCCTGGTCCTCCATAGCCATGAGCCATTGAGTGAGAGATCAGTAATGGATTTCAAATGGTTTTGAAACCCATTACTGAACTCTCACTCACTAATTCTTTTTTTTTTAAAGCACTCTTCGCTTCCTTGTTTCGCATTAGCTTAATGTATATCTCTCTTTCACTCTTTGTCAGCCATACCTCTATTACGGTAATTACGAGGCTGAATTTACAAAATGATTGATGGCAGTTTGTGCACACATTGTCTCCATAGGAAGGGATCCTGCAGTTAATAACTGTGCTGAAATGTATTATTGTGTTCTTAGTATGTTGTTTTTAAATATATACTCTTTTTTTCTGTGTTTTTATGGTGGATGAATGTGTGTAATACCTGACTGCAATCAACATTCCCCTGGTGGAATAATACAATTTACTCTGACTTTGACTTAAATTTGACTGTGATCTTGCGTCTAAAGAATAGGTGGATTGATCACCTGGTCTTTGGAGTAGGGTGTATCGACTCGTTGGCGATCTTGGCAGGCCTGGAGGAGGATGTGGATGGCATTCAGCTGCAGGAGGATCTCACAGGCCATGCTGTCAAAAAAGGTGATGTTGGCCAGAGCTGCAGATGCTAAGAGGAACACCTCGCCACACGAAGCAGTCTCACACAACTCTGGTGAAGAGAAAAAACACGGGTGATGCAGTCGAAAACGTCTAAAAGGGAGTCATCTGGTGGCGTATACGAGTAACTACAATATTGGTTTAGAGTCAACGGGTGTTTTGAGCGAACTCCAGTCAGAAGATGTTTTTAAATGTATTAATTAATGAAGTGTGTAAAAACAGTTGTATAAAATGTAATGAAATAATGGAACAATATATTTTGAACGTGGAAGAGTACACTGTATTCTCTTAAAGTATAATATATCTATTTGTGTCATTGTTAGGTTTTGATGGTGATGAGGATGATGGTGGTGATGATGCATGGTATTTCCAATGTGTTTTTCAAGGACCCAAAGACGCTTTCCAACGTAAAGCAGAAACAAAATACAAAAACTAAATTGAGTAAGACCATATGAAGAAAATAAATAAATATATACATACATATATATATTCTGAAAACATTTTTGTAGCTTCATTTTATGTTGCATTAACAAAAACACACACAAAAAACAGACAATAACTGTAACAGGTACAGTATTAATTCCTATTTTGTATTAACTGGAGTTAAATATTTCTAAATTAATAATAATAAATTTTATATTATTTATTGCTAACGTGCTAGTTAAATTCCAATCAAATTAATATTGAATGCTTTTTATTAAGACGCACAAAGAGTCCAATTACAAGTATTACATGTAGATGATAGATGTTCCTCTTGCTCAAGGTTGCTTACAGTACAAGTATAACTCTGGGGCTCAAACCTATGACCAACTATCTGTGTTGGTGGAACACCCAAACCGCTAAGAGCAGGGGTGGGCAATCCCGGTCCTGGAGGTCCGCTGTCCTGCATGTTTTATATGTCTCCCTGCTCCACCACAAGATTCTAATGTATAAGTCATTATCAGTCTTCTGCAGAGATTGACAACGACCCATTCATGTGAATCAGGTGTGTTGGAGCAGGGAGACATAAAACATGCAGGGCAGCGGCCCTCCAGGACCGGAATTGCCCACCCCTGACTAAGAGACTAGTGGTTTGGGCTAATGTACAGTACACACAATGAACGCTACACAGTGCATACGATCCCACCCACTGATAAGCGCACTGACGATGTCGTTCATGCTCTCCAGAAAACTGGCCAGGTGCTGGGTGGACGTGTGGTGCGGGGAGGTGATCTGGGCCACAACAGCAGCCGATTCAGCCCTGGCTGCTTCCACGCTGTTCTCATCTGTCAAGATGTCTGCCAGGCACAGGATCCCATCCACCTGCATGTCAGTGGAACAGGCAGGCATGTTGGTTACTGCACAGCGACCATAAATCCCTCCAGAGTGGGTTCAGTTGGAAGTATACAGTACTTGTCTATCTCAAAGGCATGTCATTGTCACGGTTCCAGGATGTTTTCTGTGATCCACTCCTGGTTTTCTGTTGTCACGTCTCATTATCAGTTACACCTGTTCCCCTCTGTATTTATATCCTGTGTTTCCTGTACCTGTACCTGTTGCTGGATTGTGTGTGTTTCCCATACAAATCCAGTCCGTCTCGTGCCTGTGAGCCCATCCATATTCTGTTGCTTCTGTTACCAACCTCTGCCTGTACCCCGATGTGGTTTACTGCTTGTCTTCTATGTACCCGTGTACTTAACTGATGATTTTGACCTAACATAGCGCCTTGATTAAATGTATAGGGACACTGCTCGACATGAGTCCTCTATCGGTTGAAACCCCTGCTACAAAATATTTTCCCCTACAGCCGCCACAGCTCAATGACCAAACATGATAACAGGTGCATCTTTAAGAAAAGCATAAAAATATAAATATCACTAGAAAATCAAGATGTGAATCTTCATGTGTGTGTGTGTGTGTGTGTGTGATAGTGTGTGTGCACGCATGTGCGTGTGTTCTTTTTGCGTAGCCCAGGACATAACTTTGTCCACTTGGTGGCGATATTGTACAATACATTGGCTGTTGCCACATTACAGATTGTAGATGCCCCAAAAGCTTAAGGACTGGAAATGTGAGTGGACAAAAAAAAAAACAATATCAATCATTAATGTACACATGGAGCCAAGGAAACTCCAGAAGAGAGAGAGAAGACAAATTACATGCACTTGCAATTCATGTCTGTCATTTCATGAATACCAAAAAGAAGGCATGCGTTGTTTATAGCAATCAATTGCATTCTACAGAAGCACTCACTGCTATTAACTATCCCTTTCCTTAAAGAATACTTGAGGTAAATGTTGTTGTTTTTAAGCCCTCACATAATGAAACAGCAAACTGTTTGAGTGATGCTCCTGCAAACTGTCAACTCACATGCCACACCTGTCATTCTTATTCGCTGACGAGCATGAGAGCTCTGAGCTTCATAGGCCGGTTACCTATTTTTGTCTCTGTGGACGTCAGCAGCAGTGTGCCAGTGAGACCCACTGACGTGGAACAATCCACTGTGCACCCCCCCCCCTCCCCACACACTCACACACACAACACCTCCCACCCCACTGTTAACGCACCATTCCCCCATACCTAACCCACTCCTTCTGCACATAGGAAATAGATTGCGCCAAACTCTACGCTCACAATTCATATAGGGTGCATCACCGCATTCATTATATTACTGAGGTCAAACAGCAATTCTCTGTTCCAAACATTACATTTTAAACCCACATTACACCTTGTATTAGTACACAGTGTGTTCACATTAAGGATAAATTAGCCTCATTTTTTATATCAAAAGTGAAAAGTAACCTTTATATATATAATGTGAGGAACATGGTAACTTTTGACTAATGTTAAATCACAGTTCAAATTACGGAGTCTGAGGCCCCTCTGAAATTGACTAGGAACATTCTGTGATTAACATGAAACATTTTGTAATTACCATGAAACTGTGTCTGTAGAATCTATGCTTTTTAAGGTCTGACCTATGACCTATCAACCACAGAATCTTCTAAAAGGAATTGAACAGCCACCCCCATAAACAACACAATGACTGCTATTATATTTAATAGACCCAACCATCAAAACCCCTCAAAAATAATAGATGCATAGCTCTTGAACACATAATAGCATACAAGTATAGTATATAGTACATAAATACAACACCGTTGAAAACAAAGCACAAATGTATCCAATTAATAATGATAATACAACTAGATCACTATAAAAAGTATTATTTTAAACTCGTTGAGAATCGCTGGTCTAACAGGCGTTTAAAACGCAGGGTATTCACCAATGAGCAGAGCAGTGGCGTTCCCATCAACAGTGACAGGTGTGTTCCCTAAGCCTGAGTGATCGCAGGCGTTTGGTTCATAGCGTATAGACTTGCCTGGCAGCCCCTCCCGGGATGCGTGTAGCCGCTAATACGGGGAAGGACTTTTTGTTTCCGCTTGGAGTTTTTACACTTGAATGAGTCAGCCATGCCATCCCAGCTGCTCTTTACGCAAACACAGCCACCGCTGTGGCATCATTATTCAGTATACACGAGGTGGTATTTGTCTTGCTGTGGACAGCTTGTTTAGCACGCATACATCTGCTGTGTATTTTGGTTTGGCTGAATATTTGAGTAAATAAACATGGTTGTATTATTAGCTCTTCTGCCAAATCTCCCCTTAGAATTTTTTACAATTTACAGTATAATGTACCTTGTATATGTCCTATAAGTTCAATGATGATTTTACGTGTAATTGCAAATACCCACATAATATATGTTAAGTATGTTTTTGTGTTTCTGTGTATATATGTCTGTGTGTGTGCATGTGCGTGCGTGTGCATGCGTTTACATGTGTGTGTGTGCGTGTACGTGTGCATGTGGGTGTGCCTGTGCGTGTACATGTGTGCGTGTGTGTGTGTGCGTGCATGCGTGTACATGTGTGTGTGCGTGTGCATGCGTGTGTGTGTGTGTGTGTGTGGTGTACATGTGTGTGTGCGTGTGCGTGTGAGTCCTACAGTACCTTGTCTAGCTGGCTGATTCCCTCCTCTACACAGCATATAGAAGCAACTGTTCTCAAGGCGTGAGCATAGAGGTCTTTGAAGCAGTCTTGTCTGCATATTTTAAACAGGGCCACAACAGCACCTTCCTGTTTAAAATAAATAAATCAGAAGATACAAAAATGACAGGTGTATTTGTAAAAAAAACTCTAGACAAGAAAGTTACCATTGAAGGACACTGCTGCTAAACACATATTGACATTTAGTAAGACTACCAGTTTGAATACAATTACTTCATTTCAACACATGTAGGCAGCTTACGTCACTTAATGTGATGAGAACTCAAATCAAAACCATTTTTCAAACTATCATACCTATAATTATTAGACAACACAGTTTAAACAATATACTGTTCTATTAACTGTTTTTGAAATTCTGCCATTTATTAAAATTAATTAATTATACCATATTGCATTTTCCTAATCTTATTTTATGTGTGGAAAACACTAAGCACATTCATAATAACTATTGTTGAGAATGTTATTATTTTATTCTTTTTTACAGATGTTTGTCATGCGCCAACTACAATAGTTCTTACATTTTCTGTTTCTATACACAAGAGCTACACTCTATCAAACCACTTGCAGGCTTTGCATTGTGTTTGCCATGGAGATGCAGAATTACCTAGAGGAAGACAAAATTTGAAACTACCCCATTACCCTAATAAGGCTATTATATGGGCATGGTGTGTCTCATATCCCACAAGGCCATGCTGTTGAGGTTTGAAGTGGCTAATCATCTTGCCCTCAACCTGACCCTTCTTATATGCTGCCCACACTAGAGGACTGTCATCCTGCAAAACCAACCTGTTCCACAACATCCCACCTTTTTTTCAATAAACGTATTCAAAATTAATTTGTTGAAATAAACAGGCTATTTTAGTTGTTTATTTTCAGTGACACAAATGTGACTACATGCATTTATGGCAGAAATAACCAATTCTATGTGTTCAGAAAGTATTATTCTAAGGAAGTTCATCAAATTCAATGATGTTGTGTTTGCTTTTATTCCTGTAGTGTATTTGGCCATATGCTGGAGTACTGTAATCACAGCAGTAGTCCAGTGATACTGATCAGTTTGCTATGGCTATACATCTCTAGCTAAGTATCATCTCTAGAGATTCTCTGCTGTGTTATATGTATTGGTATTTTCACAGATCACTGATCATTTTACAAATGTGAGTTCCTTTCCCCATTTAACAAGTCACAGTTCTGTTATTTCCACTGAGTTCATCATCATTCATACAGTTTAAACTTATAAAGCATGCTTATTGCTTATTGCTGTTTATATGCTGTTTGTGACTAAATGGCATGTTTCTGCAACAGTTTCTGTAATGCCAAAAGAAAAAGAAAACGGATTCTACCTGCCCTGTTTTGTATAGTAAAATAATAAAAATGCATTTACAGGGCTCCCACTGGAATGTCTGGGATATCATGGAATTTAAAAAAGTATTTTCCAGATATGGCAAGTCAGGTACATTTTTAGTTTGAATCAAGGAATATCAGGGAATTTTGTTTGCATCACATTTTAATTTGAGTTTCCATTCATTCAAATCTTACTTGATGTGGTAAAACATTTTGAGATGTCTCAACAGATAATTAAATTACTGGTCTTATTCTTTACATGAGTAGTGCATACACAAAATATAATCACATTCATATTCTGTTTATTTATCATCACTTTTACACAGATATCGTTCTGGTGGCCTGTTTTTCTGTTTATTATAGGCCATGGAAATTTAAGATTTTTCACCAGTGACAGTCAGGGAAAAGTCAGGGAATTTGACAGTGTGAACTGGGAACCCTGCATTTAGTTTTGTTCAGATATATCTTTACACATTTGTGTATTTTGTGAAAACCAATGATGCATGAAGTGAGTGTAAGTGAAGTGAAGTATTTTAAAATGAGACAAACTCTGCCAGAACTGGCCTCTCCCACAACATATTTTATATAATTGTGATGATATCAACACCTTCAAACCCTGAAATGGTATAGCCTAGAGCTGCTGGAGCACGGCCACGTTGTGAGGATGTGACATCAAACACATTGTCTCTTTCATAATCATGGCCCTCTGGGTGCCCTATCTCTTTGTATCCATTACATTCATTAGCGTCATCATCTGGTCAATTGCTTACATACAGTAGACGCCTAGGTCATAAGCAGGACCATAGCCTGTTTTGAGGTACAATATATGACTGGCCACTACATTATGTGGATGATTTAATTTTCACTTAAAAACTATGCTTTTGGAAGAATGGTGAACTACAACTACAAATCTGTCAACAACATGAGCAAGGAATCAATAGAGAGGTTGCAGAAGAATGAATCAGCTCTTCACCCAAGCAGTGTGATGTCGAATCAAGTTTAAAGGAGTAAAGAAAAAATAATATCTATATTTCACAAAACCATGTAGCTTATGTTGCCTTATGTTTTTATTAGCAGTGTTGGGCAGTTTAGTTACTAGTAACTAGTTACGGTAATATTATAACTTTTTCCAGTAACTAGTAGTATAAGTAATTACTTTTTCCAAAACGACAATAATATTACAATTACTAATCCAAGTAATGCTGCATTATTGTGTTACAAGAACGAGATTTCTGGTCCTGGCAAACTTAGGGTATTTGAACCGACGACCTGTCCAATCATATGGTTTGAGAGGCTGCAATGTTTTCACTTTGACTGACTGTTGACTCCTAAGATTAAATATTGTTCCAATAAAGAGGATTCAATTCTAAAATAAGATGGCTACACATTTTTCAGAAGGGGCGAGACAGGGTAGTGATTGTGAAAGCAATATAGTATCGTAACTAGTAATGTAACTGGAAATGTAATTAATTACTTTTAATATCCAGTAATAAGTAAAGTAATATTATTACTCTTTTCTTGAGTAACAATTTGCCACTGGTTATTAGACACCAATTAGCAGGAGGTTTACCTTTAGCCAGCTCTCTAAGGGTTTGCCTGGAGGGGTGGAGGAAGGGGGAGGGGGGGCGGGGGTTGGAGCCTGAGCATGCAGGCAGTCTGGTGATCAATGCTCACCCCTAATGGGGGCTGACAACATTGATCTGATGATCCGGTCAAGGGTGGTGTGTGTGTGTGTGTGTGTGCGTGGGTAGGTGGGTGGTGGCATCAGGAAGAGTCCTATCATGTCATATCCTGGAAGCAACCAGGGAACTAATGGCTGTTTGAGACTCGCTGTCTCGACCGTCCTGTCTTATCTACGAGTGAAATGGCCTTTTAAATCCCGGCACATGGAGATAAACGACAAACGGTGTAAAACACCGCCGGCCGATTTAGAGTCCGACCAACCGCCGATGGAGATGCCGAGTGTGTGCCCACAATGAAGGCACAGGGTTGTAATGGGAGATCAAGGGAACATGTCAAACTGCTCACGTTCCCCTCCAGTCAATCCATTCACAGGTCTCAGGTAGGATAAGTTGAGGTTTTCTGTATTATACTGTGTCACACTAGAAACCACACTGAGAGCCAGGGACAATGAAGAGGCTTGTCTACTGTTAGACTAACCTTGGCGATGATGCTGCAGAGCTGTGGGCCGTCCTGCGTGAGGGACAGGAGATTACTAATGGCACTGCCAATGGTGTACATGCAGTCTGATGACTCAATCTGTTTGATCAGGACCTGCAGGGAACACAGGTTAGGGATAACTTAGAATAAACATATTTCATGTGCTGTATATGCAGTGTCAGAAACACATACAGTACTGTAGGCAACCAATGAATGTATTTATTCTAAGTTGTGCAATCATTAATAGCCATTTCAAATGCAATATTTCAAACTATAAATATATATATATATATTTATACTATAAATATATATATATTTATAGTATAAATATATATATATATATTTATAGTATTTTATATTTATGTGGACATATATATATATAGATATAGATATAGATATATATAGATATAGATATATAGATATAGATATGTATATATTATTATTATTATTACTTAAATTTTTGGTGCTATACTGAAATAAAATGGACGCAAATGTGAATTACAGTATGAATAGGTATAGTAGTATAATAGTAATGGTAAACATGAAGGGCATGAAGCTCTATTGTAAACTAGGGCTGTCAGTGTAATGGTGGAATAATCATGGATTAATTTGAGTGGAATGCGGAGGCTCTATGTTTACCTAACTTTCACTAGTCACACGATGATGACGTCCTCCTCCATTAGCGGCAGTGACCGCAAATACGTAACACATGCTTACCTTTTCATTGAACCCTGTAGCATTGTTTTGCAGAACAAAACCAGTGTGTGTCTGTGCGTATGCATGTGTGCGTGCATACTATATGTGTGTGCGTGTGCGTGTGTGCGAACATATTGCGTGTGTATGTGTGTGTGTGTGTGTGGTGATTTGATTTTGCATTTGTGGATCGGCGGATGCTTACATAATGCAGTGCAAACACTTTTTATGATCTTCATATACAGTATCTCCCCACCTTGCCCGAGAACACAACCTCGCACTCATTAACGCGTCTGTCAATGTAAACATTACACCAAGTGTAACGTTGCATTGCCATTTGCTCTAATGATAGTGATCTGGACCATCGGGACTCACATTGGTTCAAATTGGTTCAAGTCAAAACTAGACAGTATATATACCTGGATTTCATTGGCCAGGGCCATGTCAATCATGTTGCTAAACGAATCACTGACATCGGTGAGAATTTCATGGATGGCCTCCCTCATGGACTTGAGAAAGAAGTCGTCATCTGTATGAAGGCACCTTTGAAGAAGAGTGCATTGTGACACAGGTGTATTACAATACAGAATGCAAATGGACCCACATGAATCCATACAATGCGTTTTACCTCTCTGTAATATTGGTCAGCTCCATACACTTTTCCAGAAGGGATTTCTCATACTGCCAAAAACAAAACAAACAACATGTCATCTTCAACACATGCATAGTTAGATACAGGGAGAAATCATAATACATGAATTACCACATTATGTTATTACATAAGAATGTATCAATTTTAGTGCATCTCCCTCCATTAGTCCAAGCAAAGGGTCGATGATGCAAGTCTCTTCAAAGAGACATTTAAAGAGAAACATTTGACAGTGATTTCCAAACACAAGCAGACGATTGGACAGCCTTCAACCAATGGGGCTGAAATTCCAAACACAGGCACTTAACTGTGCTAACCAATCTGCACCATCTGAACAACCCATCTAGGCACTGATTGGCCAGTGGTTTTCTATTTGTTTTCAATTGAGAGTTGACGGGCCACAGAGGCGTAGCTTCGGGATGAATAAGACAAGCTAATGACATACACCTTCTGCATCTCGGGCGGCGTGTTTCGGGCGGTGCCGTACTCGTGCACCAGGGAGCGCACGTGGCAATTGGCCCGTACGGCAGTGCTGTGCACCCTCTGCCAGCGGCCCTTCTCCAGGCGTTGGAACATCTTGCCCAGCTCCGTGCTGACCACGAGTGCCCGGCGCAGGAGGGTCTGGAGGTTGTTCCTGGCCACGTGGTCCCCATCCCCGCCCACCGCCGAGCCCACGATCAGCTCCCCTTGCTGGGCATCTTCCTCCACACCGATGGGCTTGGCCTGGAGTACGCACATGCACTCCACCTCCGTCATGTGCCGCAGGTCCTCCATCCAGCGCTGGACCGAGTCCACCTGGAGAGAGTGCATCCTGTTGCTGCTGCCGTGGCTGAGCAGGGAGCACACAAGAGTAGCAGGCATGAGAAGTGGTGGAAAGGTTACCTGTTATGACAACTTTTCAATAATTGAATTAGTTTGCATCAAATAAAACCTTAATAAATATAAAGGATGATGATATAAACTTGACACATTAAAAGGGACATCATTCATTCAGCAGAAAGACTCCTGATGGGGATTTTTGTAAATCATAATGTTGATTATATGCAGGGTTGGGTAGATTAAATGTAATACATTACAGTACGTACAATAGTACGTACTATTTACCAGACCAAATGTATTATCAGTAACGTATATTTTAGATTATCCAACATAACATGATTACCTTCTGTTACTTTTCCCATCACCCTAAAACATTGTTTTGAAACACCATCCAAAACAATTTACTGTGTTGGTGTGCCATGTCTTTTTGTGTGACCATGTACATTATTATGTTGATCAGAGAGGCAGATCTAAGTAGGAAATGTTTTCAGTTAATGAAAGGTTCAGTTCAGCGGTTAATGAGAGGTTAATGAAAGGTCATTAAAAAAACAACAAATATTTTTATATTATTAATTTTCTTCTTCAAGCATCCCTTTTAAATCTTAAAACAGTCCTAGACGTAATTATCAAATTGTTCAAAATAACAGTAATATGATCACAATAGTTTAGCTGGTAATGTAATGGATTACATATAATTCCTGTACTTCCTAAATCATAGCCGCACTCACCGTTAATGTTAAGAAACACAACTGTGCACACAATTACAGTATATGTGGCTGGCTGCAGGAAGGGCGGTAGATGTGAGCCTATGAACGCTCTAGAAATAGATGCAAGCTAGATGCAAGCAACTCTACTCTGTTGTGTGGGACGGCTGTGTGCTTCTTGAGTTTTGAATCAAAACAATAACGTTCTTGTAATTCCAGTTGCAGTGGGTAATTCTAGACACAAACCAAAAGCGTTAATTAAAGAACAGTGTGTATTGCTGCCAATTACAGGTTTACACCAGACAGTATTAGCACTCCTTAGGATACATTCTCTGTTACTTAGTTGAACACATTAGAGACGTACAATTACATAATGCAAACACAGCCCCAGGAAAATTGATTCTATGACAGAAGACGCCACAGAAGACGCCACAAATCCCATGAGATTATGGGGAAATTACCACAACAGCAATCTTGCATGATCAATTATGTGGGTGGGAGGTTAATTACCAATTAACGATATATGTTGTCCACTCTCGTTAGTCAAACATATCATTCCACATCAGGCAGACAGTATGAACTCTAAACTCTAAACTCTCAAACAATCCCTCCACATCCTCAAACCCACCGTTAACACAAATTAACGTGAGTTTAAACTGGTATTCCAGAAACCTCTATCAATAAGGCAAACACTCAGAAGTAGAGAATGGGTCAATAACGACAACACCCACTTCGGTTTGAGTTAACAGCTGTGAATGGGTCAGTCGCTAATGAAGCAAAATTCCTCCTTAGCTCACTGGGAACTACTGTATGTGCTATTTCTAACAAATGCCAATTCATTGGAGACATTCGGATACTGTATCAGTATTGAGCATTTAAACAAAAGAAAAGGGACATTGCCAGTGTGCGTGCACTTCAAACACACATCCTATCAAATCTTTCTCAAATCCGTCTCAAACCACATTTATTGACACACTCAACATATACTGTAGTATTATACAGTACTGTATGATTTTTCAACTATTAGCCAGTGCTGGTTAAGAACGGAGTATTAAAATGCAACAACATATTATGTCTTATAATAGGGAATATAAAATGTCCGTCAGACTTCATTATTTCGTTATTTGTATTTTGTGTAATACTAATTCTTTGATTCTTTTTTCAAAATCAAACCTGAATCAAAGTGAATGCTTTTAGCCAGGAGTCATAAATCCCCCAGTGGTTAGAAGAAGGGAAGAGATCACTACACTTCATCTAAATATGTCTGGAACTTTCTTTGCAGATTCAACATTCTCAAAGAAAGAGCTGTACTGTGAGTGTTGTAATGATCAAGTTGACTTGCATGTCTATGTAGTTTCAATACACAGCTCTGCATTATACAACTTATATGTCAGTTGATGTATGGCGCCATATCACTTCTTTTTTTCGGTGACACTCATATAACAGCGTCAGAGTAAAGCTAGAATCACCTACCTAGATTTACACGACAAACTGCCTGAAAACGATACCCTCACAACAGAGGGTGGGAAAAAACAAAGCAATAATAAAAATAATAGGTTTGTTTTCCAAAGGAGGGGATGCAGTCCACTCTCAAATGACAAATATTTACATGTGGGGCGAGAGAGGGGTCAGATGACAGCAGGTCTATTATCCCAGACATGTCTGCTGTGAACGTGACACATCATTCCCCCTGGTTTGATGCTGAGAGGCAACAGCATGCCACAACTTCAACAATAGGAGATGTGTTAACACTGAGTTAAATGACAAAATATGAATATGCATTTGTAGTGGTGAGATTATTACTGTTTGTACAGTATGTGCCTGAATTCCAGTGTGTCTTACACAAGTTTATAGTCAGGACATTATAGCTGTCCATTTGGTATGCTTGTCTAACACTGCCAATTATGCCTACAGTACTGGGAAAATATAGCAACAAAGGGAAACAAACTGTTATAAAAGAGAAAAAATATACGTTTGAAATGTTAGAGGGTGAATTATATAATTGTTACTGCAAATGCACAATAACAAGTTATTATGTAATTCAGGTTATGGTTTATATTTACATTTACATTTACATTTACATTTACATTTACAACATTTATCCAAAGCGACTTACATGTACATTTGTCATTAGTTGGACAGGTCATATACCAGCAATTATAAGCAAACAATATTCTAAATAGAACAGATTGGGCATAATGGCATTATACCTATTACCACATAGTCAAACATAAAGTGCAATAGGTAATGGCCTAGCTACAGTAATAAAGTGTAATAGGTAATGGCCTAGCTAAAGTTCATAAAATTCTTTTTATTTTTTTTTAAATAAATAGTGAGATAAGAGCATGAGAGGTAATTGCAGGACTTCATTGGGAGTGCTAAGAGTTGGCGAGGTCACTTGTCGAGGTACCAAGGTGGATTGTGAAGCGATGTGTCTTGAGTCTCTTACTCAAACTTATAGTTTGTAGATTTGAAACAGGACTTAAACCCTGCTCTTCTAGCTAAATTTAACAATCTATATTCTTTATATATGTGTTGGTGAGACTATTCAGTTGTGTAGAATTGCCGACATAGTCATATTTTAATTAACAAAGTAATATAATGATGTCATGATTATTAAATGCATTCCATTCAATAGTTTGTCCTCATGAAAAGACATTATCAAATGTTGTAACAAAAGGATGTCCGTTATTGTATGTGTCACAAAGATGGCAAGCAAATGGCTATATAGCATATGGCAGCAGTCTTCATTTATTTATTTATTTATCTTCAGTGTTGTATACAGTAAACAGTAGTTGACATAAAGTAGTAGTTTACATTTAATAAAAATACAAAATTAATTAATAAATACAATTTGATTAAATGGAAACTTGTTTGTATTTTTTGAAAGATTTGCTAGCAAGGCGGGCATGTCAAAAAAGGTTTCATTAGATATTGTATGTTTACTGTAAACTCGATGGTATGGTTCCATTATAGATGTCAAAATGTTCTATACTGTACATTCTGTTACTTCAAAAAGTGAATCTCTTGTTAATAAGAATGGTAGGAAACATTATACATGAAAACATTTTATTGACTGGGAAATTATGCTATGGACAGATTACAAAAAATGACTAATCTCTCAGAGTACATGTCCTTAGTTTGACCTGTGGCAGTTTCTACGGTGTACAGTAGTACACAACAGTAAATCGCACACATGTAAAATTTAAAAGTGACTTCCCCTAACTTTGCTGGCATCATATCTAACCCTATATCAGAATTGTTATAGACTCTGTAGCAAATGTAGTTCAACTGGGGATGAGTGCCTACAATTATACAGTTCATTAGAATTAACAGAAATCTGTGTCTTAGAGTGGGACACAGCTAGCCTTGCGAGACCATCCTGATCTCGCGAGCTTCAGTTTTATTCCGCCGTGAGAATCAGTCTGGAAAGCCTCAGAATCATTTTGAATGTGTCCGAGTAGCAATTGAACTTGGGTGTGGTTTTCCAATCAGCGTCGTGTTTATAGCTATACGGGCGTGGTTTTGGGGTGCCGACAGCGAAAAGGACAGATTGTTCATCCAATCAACTGCCAAGTATTTTTTTGCTTATTATTAATAAATACAATTTGATTAAATGGAAACTTGTTTGTATTTTTTGAAATATTTGCTAGCAAGGCAAGCATGTCAAAAAAGGCTTAATTTTAAAAGTACTGCCATTCACAAACAGTTTTCAATGTCCAAGATGGACTTGTGACAACAATTCCTCTGGCATGTAGTTAGGACACACTCACTATCTTCAGAGACCAATCCAAAGCAATGCTTGAGTGGATGGTATGGATTTAATGTGGACACTTTAGCTGGACATATGCTTTCTGTCATGGAGGGTTTTACAAGTATAGGCCTTGCAATAGAGGGATTGTTTCCCTATTCACAAGGCCACTGGACTCATTTGTGCAAAAATTACAGTGAAAAACTGATTCTTAAATCACAAGGGAATTTGAGGTACTGTGTTAGTGTAATGCAGTGGAAGGCACATTGCCAGGCATGCAGTCATCGCATTATAACGTCTTTAAAATATAAGCCACACTGTAGCAATAATATGATGTCCAATAATAGTTATACCTTGATTTTGTGTGAACAAAATCAAGGTATAACTGAATTTAATTTCCAATAATGTTTGAAAATTTTAAACTACAATCAACGTAGTTCAGTTAGTTTCAATAATTTCTTTGTACGGAGAGTTCAGTAAGACCGGTCATGAGTCTCATCTTAGCACAGTGGGAAAAACAATACATTTGATTTGTCACCATGTCACAAGGAAACCAATACAAGAATATACTGAAATTCTTAGTTAATTCTTCAGATGATTATTTTCAGGGATATAATTTAGCATGATACCGCACGTCAGATGACTGTCACTCTAGCTGGTTTTCATAAATGTGTCTGTTTAACGGCTTAATACGAATACATGTAAATCTTTGTCAGAACAGAACTGCAGTCTAAAGTAGACACAGAGGGAATTCAAGTTAATCTGAATGAGATACCAGCTTTACAGACATCGACCACTGTGGTTTTTAAAATGCCTCAAAGGAGACTCTATTCCCCTGTAGAATTAAATGTGAAGATTGATGCTAACTATATACGCAAGTTCCTGCTGTGCTCAAACACGCCGAAGAGATTCAACAAGATTTGCCCACATCTAACCTAAGACATAGGACTCAACATTAAATGTCGGTGGTGCGTTGGGGGGATGAAATGGGTCTTTGTGAGGAACACTCCCTCACTGTTAAGAGGCATGAGATAAAACAAGATTTGATAAAGCACACTAAAGCTTTAAAGCAAGATACACTACAATGTGCAGGGACAAAGGGCACCCTACTAACTCTGCACTTCTCAGTTATAGTCGATACCATAGCCTCTGCCTGTATGGTGAAGTGGAATCCTAACTTTGAGGTGAGACATCTGACTTCCAGATGTCTCAGTCTGTGTCTCTCTCCCTCTCGCTCTCCCTCTCTCTCACTCTCCCTCTCTCTCACTCTCTCTCACTCTCTCTCTCTTACATGCTTTGACTAATATTTATGTAAATAGAGTTTGTGCGTATTGTGTGTATTTTCTCTCTCTCTCTCTCTCTCT
>JAODUH010072743.1:0-16213 GCA_027564835.1 Typhlichthys subterraneus
TTTTTAACTGTAAAGCACTTTGAGTTGCACATTGTGTATAAAAGGTGCTATACAAATAAAGTTTATTATATTATTATATATTATTATTTAGCAGTTCTGGCACTAAGGTTTTGATATTCCTGTCAAGCTCACCGCCGTGTGTTATTTGACGTCACCCAAGTGTTATGAAGTTGCAATGTCTAGGCCATGTCAGGAAATAAATGCATTGGCTGCTTAAAATATGATCCTTTCTGTGTATTGTTATATGTACCTATATGGTGCATGCTGCCATGTATTCTGTGTATTTATTGATGTCCTTGCAGATTTCATAACTGCATTTCTTAAGTTTCTTTGTAACAATAGGAGAGAACTAGAATTTTGGATGTTATTAACTCTGTAAACCAATTCAAGTATTCTGCATAATGTACAGTATATTGTCTGTAATCTCACTGTGCCCTGTTTAATAAAATATTATTTTTTACAAATGAGTCTTTAACTTTAAATTAGTCTAAAATTAACAAAAGAAGCATTCAGCTCTCTGTAAGAATAGAATGATACAATATCAATAATTTCATTGCATTCCATCTCCAAAGCTATGCCTCCAGATCTGAGAATGTGTTTTCCCAAAGAGTCCATTGTTGTCACAATATAGACTGCTCACTCAATAGTATAGTCTTTTGTTTGTGATAAAGGGGATGTTCATAGCCAGTGGTATATGAAAGATGTTTGCATGAAGTTTCTATTTTGATAAACTTTTCTGTACAAAATAGATAACCGTGATGATTTGAATGGATGATAAACCTCACCAAGACAATGTTTTTGGAGGTTTAGCATTTTTGAAATTGTATTATCGGAAAGAGGCTTTCAAGTTAAAGATGAATGGTTAATGGTAACTATTTAATTGTAATTTCTTACATTTCTTTTGCAAATACAGAAACCATAGACATACAAAGGCGCTGTTCAAGTTTGGTTTGTATTGAAGGAGCTGAACCCTGTTTGTCTCATCCCGTTATAGTAGTTAGGTGTGTATTTCAGAGACACATAACCTAGAAACAGTGTGCCAACCTGTATTCACGCTAAGTGAAGTAGCTGCATTCATGTTCAAACAGAAAGGAGTGGGGTCCCCTTCATGTAGGTTTTACTGTCCTTTACAAGTGCAGTGAAACAGAGTGACCTGGAACAAACAGTCAACAATGAGTTAAGTTCTATATGATGTTTGTCAAAGACACAAGGAGACACTACAGAGGGTCTCAGGAGCCACAGGTTGAGGACCCCTGACAGGTTCATTCGATTTGACATGGTTTACATATTTAAGTTCATAAATTTTTTTTTTTTTTTATACCATGGCTTTTTTTTTTTGTATAAAACATTGCTCAGGACACTTTTGTTAAATGCAACAACTGAAAAGGCCTACATTGTTTTAATAAATTGCATAGGCTAAATGCGACTGGTTGATCTGACAATGAATCAGCGGGTCATGCATGGATGAGAGAGCAGGTTCCCAACCCAAAAGAGCTGCTCAATAATAGCAAAGGCTGAGTTAGAATTTCACATGACTTGATATTGTGCCAGTTGACTATCAGTAGGGATCAGAGAATGTGGTCTGTCTGCCAAATTATAGCTTTGCCAACACTTCTAAGTCAAAAATCCTGATTTGAAATTGTTACTTTTCTTTCCCAGCTAGAATAAAAATTACATAAAAGACAACATGAGAATGTAAGCTACTGCACAATGCCAATTTTTTTTGCAATATACAATTCAATTGCTGGTATTTGCACTTGTTTTATATTTTTTGTCTTAAACCATCTTATTCATAGATTTTAATTAAAACATTTTTTACAGTAAATCCACAGTATTGTTTTTACACTTTTTATTGCTTTATTGGAATAACTTCAACCTTGACCTTGCAGTCAAACGTTATTTTGTAATGAAGGCAGATGGAAGCAACTGATCCATTCTTTCTGTTCTAGAACAGGAAAGCAAGTGCAGGAAAGGTCCTACCTGGTTCTACTGTACACAGTGATATAAACCAATGACAACATACTGTACCGTATGCCAGAGGAGTATTTTATATAGGTCTGTTTGTTCAGTAGGAGCACACAAAGGCCATATTCTTTCATCTCGCTATTGCCTGTAGACAACTGAGGAAAAATGCTTGTCATCTGTTGATGTATTGTAACAGCTGGCTTTTCAACATAAATGTGCAAGGGTCTTTGTACCATAGCTTATGTGTTCAATATCCATGGAGATAAAATAAAATAAAACATCAAGTCATTTTTTATCATTAAAAAAAGCTATTTGCACAGCTGACATACACAATATCATTATTTTCCTACAGTCAATACTGATTATAACAGTTGACTTTATATTTGTGCTTCAACATTAGATATATCTTTATAATGCTTTCAAACCACCCCACAATGCTGTTACCTTTAAATCAAGTTTGAAGACCCACCATTTTCTATTGCTTTTAGTTAAATTTGAGGTTTCAACGTGGCTTTGGTTTAGGCATCTTTAAAAGTATTTTCAGCGTCCTCTTATTTGTTTTAATCTGTTGTTGGCTTTCTCTTATTTTCTTATTTTAGGCCTATGACGTTGATTTTGCTTTTATCTTTGCAGTCCTAATTGCTTTTATTCATGTATAGTAATATTTATTCTTTACTACAAAGCACTTAATCAAATTCTACTGTTTGTAAATGTGCAATATAAATAATTGACTTGACTGCATCTTCTGAGCATTTTGTAGGCTAGACTACATTGTTTTTCTACATAGGCCTAACACGTATGAGCTGTAACATTGTGTTTGATGTGCTTTTCAGTTTACAAGCAAATTACATTTTAATCTGTACGCCCTTGGCAGAACAGCACAGACAGGGTTAGGTGCTATTTTCCCTTTTGATTTATGAAATAACAGTTGATAGCTGTAGTAGGCTACCCTAAAGTGATAATAATTACACCCTGTGGTTAAATCTCTCCAAGAGGTCACGGGCCAGCCCCCACATTCAGTATGCTAACGTGCACATTTGATTTATGCCCATACTGAACTAGATGTCAGGGTGACAGAGCGATGAGGTGCAAACGACCACAGATGTAAGGTTTCGGCGGATGAAAACCTTCCAGCCAATAATATGGTACCTAGCTCCCATCATCACCTTGTCACCGTGCTAAGACTATCAGCATTTATATCAGTTTACCTTAAAGTCCTTCTGTGATGCTACATAACAAATGGTAATTTAGAGGAATGCAAGACAAGATGACTCATCATAATGGCCTGTGCAATGTTAGGATTGGGATATAGGAAAGGCACAGTGTCAAACCTTGGTATTAGGCTACACTGGGAGTCAATGGCTAAGGTGCTTTCATCATGCGGAAGTTGTGAGTTGAATGTTAGACGGTTGTTTGCTATATTTGTAATGCAGGGGGTCAGGATAGGACCCAATGCACAACAACTCAGGCAGGTTTCAAGGTTTGCATTTGAAGTCACAAACAGGCAGAAACACACACCGGTGTGACAGTGAGAACACAAGGGCTAAAATACATGAAGACAAGACAGATGACTGGATGAAGACCTGCAGGAGCAGGTTAAACTAATAACTAAAAGACAATCAACATTAGGCAGGAACAGAGACACAAGCTTAACACGGCTGGAGGAACACAGAACCCAGAGAAAACATGGACTCGAACAATATTAACAGACTGGGGCAGACAACATAACAATATTCTTTTGTGTGGGTATCTTGGGCTGCAAGAGTTTGAGTATCATTCTCTATTGTATCTATGTCTTCATAATATAGTCTCAACCTGTAAACATATTGGGCTCTAGCTAGAGATTTGTTCAGTAGGCTATACTGTTTGCATTGTGTCTACCAGCCTATGCAGGTACAGTATGTTTTATATATGTGGTTGTAGTGCAATGCTGTAATGTTAGTGTGGTCTGCCGAGTTTTTCCCCATTGAAAAACAGCAGATCACATGGTATTCTGAGAGCCATATTACCCATGGCCAAGGCAAACTAGGAGCAAACTGATCCCTAGCTCTGTACAAACTCTGTACAAGACATCTGTGTCTTGGCTGAAGATCAGCTTTAAAAGAGGGGCGGGGCGGGGCGGGGCGGGGTGAACAAAGATAAAAGCCAGACATACTGAAGTGCCAGGGGATGGGCATATCCTCACCCACACGGATGCACCAGCGATTACACCATCACATACATAAAATGACCAGACGCACAAAGGAGGAAGTGAGGAAGGCAGTTGACAAAGACCTTCATTCATGGGACAGACTGTACTCACCCGACAAACAATCTCAGTGTAACTGTCCCTGCTTTGAACTCTTTGGTTAAATATTAGTTTTAGGTTAAATATTTGGTATGGTTACACTACATGGCTGAAGTTATGCAACAGATTTACAGGTAGATTCTATAATAGATAGCTTGTATTTTTCATGTTGGCTGACAAGGTAGTGTACTAACACCATCAACATGATTATTTACCGAACACTATAAATATAGGGAGGTGTATTACATCAGCGCACTGAATGTCAGCGTGGCTAAACTGTGTCCATGCAGAACCCTAGTATATCATTTTTGTAATGCATTCCTAGCACGACCATTAGATAAATCAATATCACTGAAATGTGATGCCCATGGGTCGCTACATGCGGACACTTTGTGCCTTCACACCCTCACCTGCGCAATGTTTGTATTGTAGTTAGCGAAACGCCGTCTGAAAGTCTTAGAGCTCATTGAGTTTTAATGAATTCATTACTTTGTCTAATCTGTAATAGATTTCAAATAGCAAGCAAACCAGTATACCCAGAATGTATATTCAACTCTTACACATAGTGTTATAAAATATCAAATGGACTAGAGTTTATTGGGCAGGCAGACAGGCCACGAGGCTTGAATGTGTTCTGCCTCTCACCCTTGATAACTCAGACACACTCGGGCATGTTGCTGGCTGCTGGATATGGCGAGGATGAAGGATATTACTGTCGCTTGACCTGACCGCAAAGGAGAATCAAAGAAACAAAATGGAGCACCCCCCCTCCCCCCTCTCTGATCTCAGCAGGCTTGCTTGTCCCAGAAAGGGCAGGCAGCTTCTCTGAAATATTGAAAAATGTCTCTGCCCCCTCCGCCAGTGGCAGAAAAAAGCCTTGTTTCTGGATTCTTCTCTCTGCAGTGGCCTCATTGGTCTCCCGTGAGGCGAAGGAAGGGCCCTGGCAAACAGGCTGACCCTCAAGGGGAGTTCACGTCCTCCTTGGACATTCATGCTCAGTGGACAAACGGATACGTGCAATATGCACTCTCTCCAAAGTATTGCTTCACTATATGAATCCACGTATATCTGCTGAATACATGGATTCATGCATACAGCACACATCCATGTTAACGTATCCTCTTGCAGAAGAGACATATTGTTTAGTATCACCACCACACATGCTGTCTTTGCTTGAGTGTGTATGGTTACCTTGTAAAATTTGACAAATATTTAAATAATTAGAGAATAATCATATGAAATTTTACCATGAGCAATTTGTTAGTAAATTGAATAATAATGTAATGCGTGCAAACAAACTGACAGTAATGAGATTAATATATTATAGCTATACTAGGAATAACACGTACGCATGTCACCTGATGGAAGCAATAATACAAGGCCGCATCTTGACATTGGTAAACAGTGTCATATCCACCAAACCCCCCCGGATGGATAAAGAAACCTGTATGGCGCTGACAGTGATACTCAGCCATGAAATCAAGGCTATCATTTGGATTTTATCTATGTCATCGTGCGGTGTACACAAAAAAAACTCAACTATGTCGAGCTACTGTCAGACACCTTTTTTACACTCAGAAAGTGGAGCAAACAATGACGAGTGTGTAGATTCTTCCAGAACATTACCCTGTTCGGAAAAGAACAAAGAAAACAGAGGCAGGGGTTAAAATCAAGGCAGGGCTTCACAATCTGCCAAAGGCTCTCGGCCGGTACAATAACCTGGCACCCGGCCACACGGCTCACATTCCTCCCATTCGGCCGGCAGGGTGGTGGTTTCAGCGTGGCACAGCGAGGCTGTACATCAGGGTGAGAATATGGTGGAGGAGAGAGTACGAACGTTAAAACCATAGAACTATATAATAACAGACAAGACGTGAGAGAGAGACGTTACAGAACAAGAGACAGAGAAAATGATTCACAGAAGATGAGAGAGATGGAGTGATATTTACAGAATGACAGTGAGGAGGAGTGACAGAGGTTCATGAAAAAAGAGAGACGGACAGATTCACAGAACAAGAGAGAGATAAAAAAAATAGGTTTATTGAAACGAGAGATAGAATAAGAGAGCAAGAGTTCACGAAGTTCACAAAACGTGTGTGATAGAGATTCACAGAACAAGTGATAGAGATACAGAGTTGTACAGAACAAGAGAGAGAGAGAGAGAGAGACATACAGAGATTCACAGAACAAGAGTGAGAGAGAGAGAGAGAGAGAGAGAGAGATACCTAGAGAGTCTCAGAACGAGAGAGATACAGACAGAGATTCACGGAACAAGAGAGCGAGAGAGAGAGAGATACATAGAGAGTCACAGAACGAGAGAGAGAGATACAGAGTTGCATCGAACAAGAGAGAGAGAGGTATACAGACAGAGATTCACAGAAAACACGACGGTTCCCAGCCTTCCCCCCCTCCTGTGTGTGATCAGCTGGAGGGCTGGCCCTCAGCGGGAACAACAGGAGGAGACAGCCTCTTACGCAGACCCACGGCACAGAGAGATGGGAGCGAGGCCGGCCCTGAAAGAATGGAGCGTTTTGTGCCGCGTTCGCTCGCAAGCTGAGAAGTGAAAACAAACAACCTTCTCCTGGGGTGAAACCCGGGAGGCTGCACAGAGTCCCGGGTCACAGAGAGAGAGGAGGGGTGTGGTGGGGGAGAAGGGGCTTGAGGCACAGGACAGGGCTGGGACCGCACTGCATGTCCCTTCGAGGTTGTGTACAGTAACAGGAGGGACGCAGGGAAGTCAGACTTCAGGGGGTAACCAACAACCAAGCCTCCTTCCCCCCCCCGTACTAGAGATGGTAACGGGGCTCTCTGTGGAGTCGGTGTGCTGGCTGCTGCTGACAGCCGCTCTGACCAGGAGGCCGTCGTGTGCGTTGGGAGGCTGTGTGGGTCGATGCTGCCGGGGGACGGACCAGAGCTGCGGCACCACGGGCTGGAGGATGGACCGGGCGTACGGCCCGTGCCACTGTGACGAGGGCTGCGTCCGCACACGGGACTGCTGCTTCGACTACTTCACAGAGTGCCCAGGTAATGGATCTGGTGGGAAGGGCAAGCACCGCAATGTATAAGTGTTATATATATATATTATCATAGAGTAGTTCATACAAACAATGTAGTTCATAAGCTACAAGTCTGATGTTTTCCAGAGAAATTGTCTCTATAAGCATATAGATGGAAATTGGCAGGGTGCCAATGATATATACAAACATATTTTGTGATACAGGTATGTATATATGTTGTAAATTGGTACAGTATTTATTGCGATTCTGTAGATATTGTGATATTATATTACTATTATTTTGTGTGTATTTTATCCACACTGCAAAAACTATATCAAATTTAGTGTGATAATCTTGTTTTTAGATTTAAAATCTATTTGGACTCGTTTCTAATATAAGAATATGTTTTAAGCATAAGCAACCTCATAACTAATATATTTGCACTTATATTTGATAGGGCATTTTTTGCAGTGTAGTGCTTGCACAGGTAGGGTTTGGTCAAAGGTCTGTCTGTGTCTGACATTGGTTTTCTTAATAACATAACAGAACATAACATAATGTAGTTGAACTCGTGTATCAATTCCGCCCCCCACATTCTTAGCTTGAGGCTGCGATGTCAAAGACAGTGGACTACGATATGACTGCCTGCTCTGAACTCCTTCGGTTGTTTGATCGCTGTCTGCAATGAGGTTCACTGGGAGGAAGCTGTTAAGCAATGTCTTCAGATCGTTCCTCCCCTTGTTTTGTGTGCGTTACTGTCCACAATACATGAGACCTCACCACAATCTGTTCACCAAATAACTGCAACCAGGCAGCGCCTAAGACATTTTCAGTGTATTTCCCCATTTAATGGAACTGAAATGATTTGAAGAATGCGATTCTGTCAATCATCTGATGAAATTGTAGTCAGACAATGTCAAGTGGGGCATAGCTCATTTGTGCTATAACCAAACTCTGCCAACTACCTCAAAGCATGAGACTCAAATCGTAATGTGCAATCAGATCATGAGGAGTGGGCTGGAGTTCACACGGCCTGCTGTTGAACCTTAGCTCAGTAAAAAAGGCTTTTTTAGAAAAGCTTTTTTGAATGGTAATCATGTATCACAATATTTTCACCCCACAATGAATTGTAAAAGCCTGTCCCTGGAACATCTCCATCTATATTGAGTTTGGACACTGTTTTTAATGTATAGGTCTACCAAATACATTGCTTTTTTTTTGCAATACGCTTTCTTTCAGTCTCTGTTGGCTTTAATTGTATGTCATGTCTGTGACACAGGTCAAAGCCCTGTACACTAACACAACACTAATTTTCCTTGTGCAAACATGCTCCAACCAAATAGAAGCATTGTTGAGATACAATGTAACCCAATGGCAGTTGGAAAACAAATTCTGAATTGTGTCAATCCAACAAAGACCAAACAAATATTTAATTTCAGTGCAAGGGTCTATAGTGTCATATCTTTAACTTCATATCTTCTGTAATGGAAGAAGTTAAAGATATCACTTTAAAATGTGCAACCTATAGTATAATTGTGACCTGATTATGAATACATTGTTTTGTTGTTTTCACCAATAGTCTCACATCTTCCATCCTTCCAATATTGTGTTACCTTCCAGCCCAGGACTGTGCTGTGAGTGAATGGAGCTACTGGAGTGGCTGTGCTCAGCCCTGCCAGCCCTCGGTGCGAATCCGTGTTCGCCACATAGAGCGTCAGCCAGAGAACAGTGGTGAGCCGTGCCCCTGTCTGGAGCAGCGTGCGAGCTGCAGAGAGTATAGAGACCATCACGGGGAATACTGTGGTCTCAACACAGGTACACACAAACATTATGCATAGAGACAAGGAGCCTCCTTTATAAAAATGTTCTACCGGTATAGGCATATTTTAACTTATTCTTAAGATCATTTGTGAATGTGTGCTTTGACTTTGGCTAATAAAAGACAGCTGCTGAGCATACAAAACTTTGCTTATGCAGCTTTGAGGAAGTCCATTTTGTAATTTATACGCCTGCGGGGTACTGTAAATCTCACATGAATAAAAAATGTATGGCACCTGAATGTGCCTTAATCAGCGATTTCACTATTTATTATTGTATAATGCACTGAGGGTTTAGTCAGGATGGAATAGCCATGGATGAAAACTGAACAGCACATTTTTTGGAAGATGAGATCACAGAAGTGTTAGAGGAGATTAAAGACAGGCAACATGTATTATTCAGTGAACTAAATAGTGGGTTGACAGTCAAACTGGTAGCTTGGGTAACATACCGGTATGCATTCCAAACTGCAATACTCCACCTAACCAGCAGTAAAATCACTTAGACCTACGTCAAGTAAAATAATTTACACATCAAAGTAAGATTTTTATAAATAACTACTTATTGACCATACGTCAGTTTTATAAATGAGGCCCAAGAGGTAGCACCCAAGTGGAAATATCCAGAAACATTACTCACTATGAGAAAGAAAATAAAATAAGAAACATGACAGTAGAAATCTGGTGTGCACAACCACACACATTCAAAAATGTGCATGCTCATTGCTCACACCTCTCCCACACACTTTCATGTATACATAGACTCTTTGTGACAGAGTATTTAATTTGTAGCTCAATGTTTTCTCTGTCAGGTCCAGCGTTCATCACCAGCATGGAGTTTAGTAAGGGAAGATCCAAGCATGACAAATATGGAAACCCCCTAGACCCTGGGTAAGTTATGTATCAGTTTTCTCTATGAAGCCACCCTCAGTATTCTGTGAGGTTATTGTCTGTAGCAGAAGATTGGTGGCTTTAAATTCAAGAGATGAAAAGTTTATAGCTTTCGCCAACGGCTACGAGCACATTTTCTGTGATCTGTAATTCAACCCGTATATTGAGGGAAGCCAGCCAATGCTTTTATTATTAGTAAAAAAAAAAATTCTACCAAGGTATTAGCTAACCTAGACATCAATCTATCGTGCCGACCATTGAATGTAGCGCGTTGAATTTAAATGGATAATCTTGAAAGAACAGGCTCACAAACTTTCTGAGCTTTCCATCTTTACATTGGATTTATCAGATTCTTCACTGTAATACCACCTGTTCTTATATATAGGCTACTGTAGTTCTATGGTCTAGAGCAGGGGTGGGCAATTGTTTCCACTTGGTGGCCACAATGAAAATGTCAGAGAACTATGGGGGCCCCATTAAGTTTTTAACAAACATGCTAAAACATTTTAAAATAAAACACAAGATAGCTAACTTTGTTAACTTGCAGATTTATGCATGCAGGCTATTCCTATGCAACATCATTTCACTTTAACTATGTATTTATTTTTATGCAGCAGTACATAAAGTAACATTCTGCAGTCTTGCACAATAGTAGGAGATGATGGTCTGTCACTGCATACGTGTAAACTGCCGTCCCTCCACTGTATGGCACCTGTGTGACTGGCCTCCTCCCCAAACACACCAGGTTCTGCATGGAATTCACAATGGAGACCCGGTCCCCTCACTGCACGGTGGAGAACCACCCGCACACACACTGGATGCGGTACATAACAGAAGGTTTTAAAGTGTGTGCAGCCTGCCAGCCACCTGCAATGCACAACAAAAGTGGCAGCTGCCAGGGAGATGGACAGGACTCAGACAAGTATGAAGTTATGAGCCTTTTCAACACCTTACCGTAGCGTACGAGGTTAAAGATTTGCACGTCTCAAGTTAACTTCTGTCACTTATAGTGACAGTTAATTAAATAAGCTGAATGTTCTTGACATTTTTACTCACAGCCGCGTAGTCCCTGCCGACCACTTTGTGCTCAATGAAATTCCTTTCCCTTTGTTGGCTGCCTCATTTAAGTCCACTAAATGCTCCGCTGTTTGCTCTGGGCAAAGAAGTCCAATAGCAGACAATACCCTGCCATGATTCATGGCTACCAAATACATTTAGTTGGGGAAATAGGTTTGTGACTATTAAATAAATGGGTTCCATTCTTCTACAGCCACTGTTGATAATCTCTTAAACACACCGCAGATCAGCTGCTAGGCCAATGGGACTACCGGTGCAAGCTTGGCAGGGTGATGCTGAGAGTTCAAACATGCTTTTCTTGTGAATCCAGTCTCTTGATCAAAGACACACCGTGGTGTTGGGTTGTGGCTGTGTTGCAGAGACTACGTGCTTCACTGGCAGGCCGTGGGGAACCCTCGGTGCAGGGGCACCTGGAAAAAGGTCCAGAAAACTCAACAGTGTATCTGCCCACCTCAACACAGCTTCATCTTCACCTGAAAAGCTGTCCTGGTTACTGTCGAACCACAATCTATGCTACCATGCTGTCAGATGTGGAATGTGTATGTATATATTAAGCTATTCACCAGACACTGCTTTTAAAACTGACCAATGAGTCATGGGCGTTCTGCAATCATAATTTCTCCTTTTTACACTTTTATTCAGATAATATTAACAGTGAACATTGTACATCCTACATGGAAATAATGGCCTAATTTGTATAACCTCAACAACATATTTCAGCACATCCAACTTTACAATTAATTTCTTTCCCACCGTTTTAAACCTGTTAAATCCTAAATAAGGCACCAAGTTACAGCACTGGTGTTGTTTATGTGTGCAGTGTGCCCTCTTGTGGTAGTGGCTTTTATTACCCTAGCACCACTTACAATTAGAAATGCTTAAATAAAAATGTAATGCTATTTGGGTTTAACATTATTTTAGTATGCTAGATAGCCATGTTTACTACTAGGTTTGCTGGTATATTTGATTAAAATACAAATTACAACATAAAAACAAAACAGTTAAATAACTAAAATGTACTGTTGGTTTTTAACCGACTAGAAAAGACTTCTTTAGAAATCTCCAGCGGTCTTTCAGCATGGTGCCTGTGCGTCCGTCAAAATCATAATCCAGCAAAATGCGTGACCATTTCCCTTCACCGTGGCGCATCACACCAGCCTTGAGAAAGTTGTCCATCTCTGAAGTCCATTTCTGGGAGAAAAGAAGAATACTTTACTGGTCTTAAACACTTGGGGGTAAGCAATCTAATGTCAACCAATGCGATTCAACACATCTGCTTTATTAAAGCAAGGTAAACATTTAAGGAAAGTAAGGTGTAATTAATAAATTCACACCCAGAACATCAATCTTTTGTTTTTGTTAGGCCATCTATGTGACTAAAGGCCAACGTCCAATGGCAGCTGCTGACATGGGTTGGTGGGTGAGGGCCTTCAGACAAAAGTATACAAGTGCGCAGTTCCTTCATTATGATTGTCGTCTGTGATGAATGCGGTAATGGATAAGCAACAGACTTACCCGCTTTGTTCTCCTGACAACTGTGGTGTTCAGAGACTTCTCTGACAAAGCTTGTTGATGAGGCACTTCTAACAGCATAAAAACAAGGAAAATAATGTGGCATGCTGACTGTGCTTATACATTTACGCACCAAAACATGAAAGATTACAGGTTCCCCCCCACAATCGCTAGGACTCATTTGCTAATCTCGTCACACAGTTCTCCTAACCAACTTTCATTTTATCACTACAGTTCATTTTACATACAAAATACATTAAAACAACCATAACGGTTCACACATGTCTCAAATCAACTTTTTCTTACACAATACTAGCAAATGTCATGTATTTGCACATGCTGTCAATCATAAAACACTTACACAACACTAACAACATGTAGCATTACACAGTGCCTTTATTTGTAAAGTTTATTTGCAGTACAATACGAAACACCCATCTAATGTTTAGAAATCACTGCAGTATGCTACTGGAATTAATCAGACTTTACTATGTTTTACAGTATTTACTGTCATTTTTTTCCAAAGGGTTTTTGGACAATGAGTACAATACTGTAATTCCAGAATACAATACTGTGCACCATATACAGATCTATCTCGGCTCTCTCATGTTTACCTTACAGTTTAAAACCTCCTACACAAATTATGTCCCTTTTTGTATAGATGGTAATGAAACACGTGGGTAGGATTTGGTACAATGGGAATCAGCTTGGTTTAATTGTTAAAAATTGTATTTACTATAATGTTTTAGATGTGGAATATATTTCTATAGGATACAACTGCTGTATTTTTCTATTTGGTGTAATGTTATGTTATGAATGTAATTTTAACAGTTTTGAAAATAGTATGTAAACGTGCAAATTTGCCTGTAGGTAAATAGAGTTTTGGTGATGGTTGTGTCTGAATGAGAAAAGTATCCATGAACTTTGAATGCATTTTGTGCCAAAGCAATGACAAATAATACAGGTTTAGCCCTCATATACTGTGGTTGTGCTCACTGTAAGAGTTTAGCAAATGTGACCACGGTATTGAGAAATGGGTCCTAGTGATTGGAAAAAAAAAAAAACTGTAATAACGTCTACGGACTAATGATGTGCAGGTAAACACAATGCTAATTTCAAGCTTGATTAAAACTGTATATAGTATTATAACATCACCCCCTGCATAGAATTAGTCAAACAAAAGAAAATAACTAAAGATGTTACCATTCTCTGAAGATCTTTTGCATGTAAAATTAGACTTCTTGCAAGACTCTGGTTTCCAGAGCACAGTACTTGTTGACAGCAGTTTTCTTTTAGGCCTGAGAAATGTTTTTTTTTTTTTTTTAAGTACTCACAAGAGAAACATCCAAATGCACAGCATTTTCAACAATACTGCATAAGATTGAGTATATAAGAAAATATAGCTAAATAGATGATCGACGATAGCATATGAGATTTTTTAAAGATTCAATGCTACTTACTTTATTTTTGTTTCCTCTTTAATGCTATTGAGAAAAACAAAAAGCACAATATCACTTAAGGCGGAGTAAGCGATGCTGGAGAAAGATTGTTTATATGTCATCTGATCAAAACAAAAACACTGCGCCCTTCAATGCAATCTGAAAGTTGTTTTAGCCTAGTTCTTGATTTGAGATCCACTGCTTTTACATAGTTCCGTTACGTACTCGCACAAATCCGGTGTAGGTTGGTCGGTGGTCTTCTCCAAGTAAGTCTGCTCTTGTGGCGAAGAGTCCTCAGACTGTTCTTTGTACTGAGACGACAGGACCACCTTAGTGGCTGCCTGGGAGAGAAAGCAATACAAATAAAATGCACAAGTGGCCACTACTAACATTTAGCTAATTCACCAAAGGTCTGAATTGAGTGTGCCTCTATAACAAATGTTATAATGTTGGTACATACTGTAGTATATCTGATCAACAACAACAACCCTACATCAGCCCTGACACCGCCAGTACAATTATTCAGCAAAACCAATGCCTTGCTAAACAGACATTTGAACAATCGTTCAATCGTTTTTTAAGAAAATCTAGGAACTGTTTGCAGACGATAGTCATTCTAACTGCTTCTACTATGTAATTATAGTATATATAGATACAATATAGTGGAGGGAGAGAATATGTAGAGGTGCATGGCTGCTTTACATATAATAACAACAACAAATATTTATATAGCGCTTTCCAAGTACTCAAAATAAAAAACAAAATGCATTACAAAATATCTAAAAAGGGCTAAAGTGAATAAAAAAGAAAGAAAGAAACAGGAAGGGAGGTTAGACAGGGAAGGCAAGTCTGAAGAGGCAGCTATTGAAAGATGTGTGTAAGCATTTATGATGTAGCAGCAGAGAAGGCTCCGTCTCCCCAGGTGCATTTGGTCCTTGGGATTTGCAGGCATCATTTACCTGTAGCAAGAAGTTGGAAGGATTCTCAGTCAGGAAGGCATCTATGTACACCTGGACATTCTCCAGCAGGCAACCAAAGCTGAAGTTCAGGAAAAATGGGTGGTAGATGTCGCCTTTTGTCAACATTGCTGTCAGCTTCACTAGCAGGTTCTGCAGACAGATACCAGTTAGTTACAAAACATTTAATTTCATGCTGATAAACAGCAGCACTAGCAGGTAGGAGAATGGAAATTAAACCTGTGGAATGTCATATTTCTCATTAAGCCACTTGAGGGCAGAGGAGGCTATAGATCTCTGGCCTTGCTCCAAGCATACAGCCACAGCCTAGGGAAGGAACAAACAGTTGATTATATACTAAATTGTGTATTAAGAAACATGCTCATTTAAGGGTAACCGCATCCTAAAATGTGTTTTTTGAACTGTAAACTAAATAATATTACTGAACTGTGATGAGACACCATTGTACAGACACAGGCACTGATGCTAATATTTACAAGTGACATTTTAACAAATCATTTTATTTTACAGGTTGAAAATGACTCTACACAATGTCTCTGTTTCCAGTGCCCTTGATTACTTAAATGTGTAGTCTACTGTTTGAACCTGAACACTATTGTCATGAAATGGAAATGTCAATGTAACCTTTCCCCCCCTTCCCAGCTACAAAACCTGGTGGTGGGCTACCCCCCTTCCCCAAACATTTATTTTTTTCATAAATGCATACAATGTCAATTATTCTTCAATTTAATGGGATAAATAAATTATAATCTGGTTACCAGTAAACAATGGTACCAATTTACCTGGACAAACAAGAGGCTGGCGATGCGTTCAAACAAGACGTCATCTACCACGGTGTTTCTCATAGATAACCAAATAGTGGTTGCAGACATTAGAGGCATCACACGTTCATCATCCTCAAATACAACATCTAAAATAACAGAGATGCATGTCGATGATTTCAATGGGATAAATACTGGCACTGGTATATTTATCATACATGTAATCTCACTTACCAAGCTCTTTTCCACTCAATATTCTTGCGAGAAGGGCAGCAATCTTTCTCTTTTGTTTCTGTTTAGTTGTTAGCGAACCACTGTGAACAATGTCTAACAGAGATGACGTCTTAACTTAGTCATTAGCAACATCATCAACTTTTATTATCAGTGGTGGTCCATTAGAAAAACATACACAGGCAGCAATACAACGCATACATCCAAAATGTAAAAAACAATTTGATAAAAAAGGGAACATTCCCCCTTATTATAAAAGG
>JAODUH010072754.1:4567-16212 GCA_027564835.1 Typhlichthys subterraneus
GGCCTGTCCCTGGATCTGCCCGAGCGGAGCAGCTCGCTGGAGGGCTCCCTGTCGGGGTCGGCCAGCCCCCTCTCCCCTCTCTCCCCCGTCTCCCCTCTCTCCCCGGGGGCCAGCGACGACGACAACAACAACCCGGCCGGCTCCCCGGGCCGCCCCACGGACAGCATTGACTTCTTCAGCGCCAGGGAGAAGTTCGTGGGCCTGGCTCAGGACGGGAGGGCTCGGGCGCTTTCAGAGCCAGCCCAGCAGAGGACCCCACCGCCGACGTCGCTGCCCCTAGAGGACCGCGGAGACTTGACACCCAAGAAGGAATTGGAGGATGACGAGGTGAGGAGTGGGGCATATTTGTACTAGTCTTTGCTTGCGTACACTATGGGACACAGCGCTGGCTAACTGTGTCAAGACCCTCCTGCATATCAGGAGAGGTATTTTGATTGACATACATGACTGACTACATATATAACTACACAACTCAATGACCAAGTCGGATGTTAAACCTGTTATACAGAGGAATTTGTTGGGATACGTAACCACACAGCTCTGGCTGGCTGTTAAATGGCTGGCTAATAAATTACAAGGCTACAGTTACTGCTTAAAATGAATTGGAAAAAGTTATATTAATAAATAAGCAATTCACAAGCGTTGCACCAGAATTATGTACACAGACTTATCAGATGTTCAGCACAGTTGCTTATGTGAGTAGTGCTAATGGACGGAAGAGGCTGAGACTAGGGTTTTGGTAATACAAGCTTTGTAACTTAGTGCTAACTTTGATATTTAGCATATTAAAACGCATGTTAAATAGCTTTCCAAATTAATTTAAATTGTATTCAGATTTACACAGTGACATGAATGGCACACCTGTGTTGCCATTGTTACAATTGCCATAGGCTACTATAGCCGTTCCCCTTAGAAACATTTGGTTCACTGGTTGGTTTTAATCCATATGTGAAGTATGACGCACATCTACATTTAAATTCTATGATGCACCCAGCTGTCAGGCAGTAAGTGATTAATCAACCTGGAACTCTTATCAGACTGTCAATGGAGTATTGAGGCGCTAATTAACATAATAGAGAGCACATTTCTCTATTGAAGTGTTTGGCACTGATTATACTGCCACCTGCTGGAAGGTTGAAGAAAGGCCAACTGGGAGTCTATTTAATTCAGGTTGTAACTGAACACTAATCTCATGTCTCCATCAGCTTTTCTTTCGGTCTTGTGTTTGTGTTTTACATAGTTTACATAGTTTATTTACATTGCCAACAAAATAACATCTGGCCTTCATGTCTGTCCGTCCTCAGAGCTCTCCATTGTGCCTCCACCACACCCAACCCTCCCATCACCACGACAACGGCATATCGGTGCGCCACATCGTCACGGAGATCGAGTCCATCTCACAGCCTGGCTGTTCCATCCCTGGCGCTGTTGCAGCGCCCCCCGGGGGCCCCAGGAGCCCCAGGAGCCCCAGGAGCCCCCCGGCAGATGCCCGTCAGCCCCCCCCAACGCCACGTGGCTCCGTGCGCCGTGCCACCAGGCAGCTGGAGCAGAGGCTGAGGCAGGAGCGTTCCCCTCTACACTCCCCCACCAGTGCCGAGCCGCTGCCACCCCCCCTCAAGCCCTCCCCGTGTCCCCCGAGCAGCCCTCAGGAAGGGTCTCTCTCTGCTGAACCCCAGACGCACCCCCCGTACATAGCCAGCGGGGGGCCTGCCCCACCCCCGGCCTCACCCGTCGCTGTCCATGCATCACGGAGCCCCTCCCCCGACACGCATGGCCCGCCTCACACCGGACTCCGGTCGCTGGGGCAACAGCAGTGCCTCGGTGACACCGACCCCCAGCGGGGCGTGACCCTGGAGGGGGTGACGGCCCGGGAGTCAGACACTGACGGGGGCCCCGGGGCAGCCTGTGTGGCCCCCGGCCCCCAGAGGGGGCTGGCCTGCAGCAGCCAGGAGCTGGAGAGGGTCCAGCAGACGCTCAGGGAGCTGCAGGCCTTCCTCCGAGAGGCGGGTGGCGCCGTGGAGACCCCATACGGGGACAGCGGCCAGGACGAGGCTCCCAGAGAGACTCCCAGGGAGGCCATGGACACAGAGTGCCCAGCTCCAGGCACCAAGGACAGGCAGGGGAAGAGCTTTCGTCAGCCGGCCGGCTGGCGGAGGACCGTGGAGCTGGAGGCTCGCATCCGCCAGGCGGGCCTGACCCCGCCCTCCCTCATGAAGAGGTCCGCCTCCCTGGCCAAGCTGGACCGCCTGGAGCTGTCGGCCAACGAGCTGAGCGACTGGGACCTGAGCCCCCCGCCCCCCCGGGAGCCGCCCAGCAGCCACGACGACGCCTGGAAGAAGCAGAGGGTGCTGGTGCAAATCCCCCGCATCGAGCACACCAGCTGGTCGCGGCAAGGCGGCCGGCGGCCGCGGGAGCCCTCGTCCTCTCCGCCCTCCCCCCTCCCGGGGGAGAGCCAGCAGACCAGGGCTCACCACTCGTCGAGGCGCGGCCGCAAGGTGTCATCGGAGAAGAAGCAGCGCGCGGCGCTGTACAACACCATGTGACCTCACACCACTGGAACTGTGTCAAGGACACACTGTACTGTAGCAGCACATGTGAATGGGAGTGGTTTGCCTGTGTATGTGCGTGTGTGTGGGAGGGCACTTGTGTCATGGCCGAGTGCCGCCCTTAAAGCTAACCTGGGTAATGGCGTGAGTCGATGGTGAATGCGGAGCCTTTTTTATATGCGTGTATGCCACTGGAGACTGCAAACTGGAACCACGCCGACATGGGTGTGTCTGTACTAGTATGGGTTTGTATGTAATCGAGAAATATGAATGTTCAGACTGAGGCTGAACGTGTGTGTGACGTACCGTTTTGTACATGAACTTTGTTTTTCAATGGGTTTTCAGTGTGTGGCCCTCTCTGCCTTTTCAGGGTTTCAAAGACACCTGGTTATAATAACTACAAAGGGAGGGCTGATTCTCATACCATGCACTTTACGCTGTTTGTTTAAATTTTTGTTACAAAACCATTATTATCCCAGAGGAGTATATTTGCACTGATTTCTATTGGGGGTTAACGTCTCTCAATATACATGTTTTGAGAGAGATCAACTCTCTTCACATTTTTAAACCAGGACAAAGCTAATGTTTTCTCTTTTTCTATGCTTTATCCGTTAATAAAGTAAGATGTTGCATTTGTCGGCTAAGATTTCTTGAGTTTTTTGTGCGTGTTTAATAAGTATGTTTTATTACTAATATGTTGAGGCAGGGGTCTGTAATGTGTGTACACACTGTATATATTTTATTTTGTATTTAGTCAGATGTAGGCAATGTGTTAATTACCTGAAGCATTGTGATATGAGGTTGTCGATACAGTGTGGCCGTGTAATTGTCCGAACATCTTATAATTGTTAATGCTGTCTTTTACATTTTTATTATTGCGCACTTAATGTGATCGTTTAAACGTTCCAAGTTGTGTGTGTCAGGTTGCAGTTCATTGGGTTATTTCAAGCTGACATTTTACCAAGCGTTTCATCTGAGTAATTAAACGGAGATATAAGGCTGACTGGGCCCCTGGTGAGAGAGTGGGGTAGATTGAATAAGGTCTTTCTTGATTAGTTAGGGACATCAAATGGGAGTAAATTCTATTTCAGGCTTCATTCAATTGCATACATTAGACGTAGTGTTATTTGAAGCACAAGGACATGCTGTGAGTTAATTTAAAGGTTTGTGTAAATATAACCTCGGACTCCTTTCAAGAAACAAGTTTCCTTAAGGCAGCAGGGAAATTAAATAAGACGGTCCAATACATATAGGGCCAGTTTCAAACGTGGATTAAACCTAGTCCTAGACTAAAGTTTGTTCAATGGAGATCTTCATTGAATTTTTCTTTTAGTCTTGGACTAGGCTAAATCCATGTCTGTGAATCCGACCCATAGACTTCCTAATAAATCACTTTTATTAGCAAGGAGAGAGGAGACTATGGGCCAATTTCACAGACATGGATTAAGTCTAGTCTTGGACTAAGATCTTTTTTTAATGGAGATCTTACTCTCGGACTAGCCTTAAACCATGTCTGTGAAACCTACCATAATGTAGCTGTACATTTTGTGAACATTGATCTAGTGCACATCAGACACTCATAAGAGGTCAGTGTGTTGAGTCTATTGTACAGGCTGCTGTTTGAGAAGAGGGCTGTAAAATAATATGCACAGCTAAGATTTAACAGCTGGATATTGGTAGAGATGAGCTAGTATTCCCTCTCTGGGCGTGGCTTCTTAGATTAGCATCCTACTCCTTTTGCTTACTAATGCTTTCTCTTTCTCACCCATACACACCTTGTTTTATTTCTCTGGTCTTTACATATTCACTTCACATGTTGCTGCAGCTCCCAGCTAGCCTGTGACACTACATTACGCCAGATGTAGACGACGCCAATGAACAGTAGATCTACATACTAATTCATATATGAAGTTGATTTTATATAAATTGCTCCAGTTTAAATGTATCCTCAAAACTCTGAGGATCTGTTGGCAGTGCTACTGCATTAGAGCAGAGGAAGATTATAAAGATGAAAGCACCTAAAATTGGCTCATCTGCCTGTCTCTCCATCTGTCATTCTTTACTCATTCTTTCCATCCTGTCAGTGAGAGCAAATGTTTTTTGTTTTTTTTGCTGTCCTTCATGTTGCAGGTCAGCAAACATTGAAGGGTGCAGGGCACTGCCTTCAATTAAGTTAATTTAGCTCAAAGGAATACAGATTGGTGGGTGCTTTGAATTCAATCTGAACAATGAAGCAAAGGTGGCTGTTCAGAGGTGTTTTTATTGACTTTCTAGCACACCACAAAAATGGTTGTCCTCCACCACAGAAAATCAGCTTTTTTATAATTGTTTTTTCTTCAAAAAGTAAAAAAAAGAAAAAAAGAATTGCAACCAGGCAAAAGAGCATAGTTTGTTTGCTCCTAATTTGTGCTGATATTTACTACATTGTGAAGGATAATTTTACATACAAGCAATTGGTGATACACTGTAGCTCTTCCATTTCAAACCACATTCTTGTTCAAATTAGCCTTTGGTCAAGTAATAAGATTGTAAAACGTTCCTCATTATTGAAACATTATTGGTTCCATCTGGTACCTCTAAAGTAACTTTGGTCTTCAGTATTGGCTGTAGTGTGTCCTGTCACTTGGGGTGCAATAATGAAGGCAAACATTTTTTTTTCCCCCCTTTACAGTTAAAGTTCTTATATTGCTGGCCTCCAGACTAAACGTGGTTGGACAGTCAAACCTTCACGGGTACAGGCCATGCAGGAATACCGTACATACACCACGGCTACACAGAAATATACAGCCACTCATTCATGTAAAGAGATAGACACACAAATACACAGAAAATCACTTGCCATGTCGTTTCATTTTGTTAGAATAACACAGATGCCTGCAACCAACTTGTTCACCATCACATATAGTGCACCAAATGTTGTAGTGTCCATCCAAAGCTTTTAACAATAGCATTCCTAATGTCTAAGCTCCACATGTAGTTTCTCTCTGTCTGACATAAGGATGGCCTGAGAATACATTGTGCTCAAACTCACATTGTCTGTAGCCATTAACAGTCTACTAATTTGACCCAACCTACACTCTTAAATATACAGTACATAAGGATTTTGTGCAATTCTAAATTCTATGTAGCAATTCATAGTTGCTGTATGTTTTTCATTACAAAATGTCAGATGATTTGTTGACATTCAAACTCCAAGCTGACCAACCTACTATGTCAGTAGCGTGTAGCTTTGCCCATGCTTGTGTAGTACACAAGACCAGTGAAGAACTGACCTAAGACGTAGAGAGGCAAAATGGGGTGACTGAGCTGGTGTTGAAAGAAACATACAGACACAAGGTGGGTGTGTTTGTGTCCAGGAGGGCACCGTACAAAGACACAGACAAATGTTAACACATGCACAAACAGTACTTGTATTGTACATCCCACTACCTACAACCAATGAAGCCACAGTCTGAGAGGCATTCCACATGAAGAAAAAGAAAACAACCTGTTATTTGATCAGATGTTGGCTGTTAAACTGGACCCAAGTACGTTGTGGCACCAGAGAGAGGCTTGATGGGACAGCTGAGACTACATCTTATAGTGAAACTGTATCAATGGTCAGGTTTAGGGGTATATCTGATAACTTTAGGAGCGCTAGTGGTCAACAAAGCCTGTGCATTTATTCACTAATTACAATTATATTGAGCCTAATGCCACTTTGACTGCATTGCATGTGCCATGTCACTAACACACCTCTTTATCCAAGCCCCGCCCCCCTTCCCCCTCAGACCCACACTAAGCCAGCTCTCATTTGTCCATGAGTGACAGCCGGATGATCCTTTGTAGCTCGTCCTCCTCTTTCCTTCGACGAAGCTCCGCCTCCTCCAGCTCGCGCGCAGAGATCTCCATGGCGATGCGGAGCTGCGCATCATAGCCGCAGGCGTTTGGCTGCTTCTTGGTGGGAGTGGAGATGCTGGAAGATGGGCGCGGCTTTTTCTGCGGAGTCCTGGGTGGAGGAGTGAAGAGGGAGTGCCATTTACAGAGGTACCACATCTTCAGCCATGGCTGGTATCCCGGCAACATAACACACAGATGTGTAGGTATTTCAATAGGCTTGAGCTTTATTTTCAGCTTTTCACCAACTAAGCAATAGTCCAGTGTGTTGCTTGTCACTTGAAGCCAAGCCAAGCGATCAGTCCTTGCAGTTAAAACATGATCACATAGTACATAAATAGCAGGACGGTTAAGTTAAGTGTATATAAGTGCTGAAAGAAAGGAAGCCTGAGAGAGAGAATAGAGTCTGTATGGGAAAAATACTGTTACTGTGTGTATGTGTTAGCCTAGCCTGTCTGCGTGCACACACAGATGCACCGCCATGCTGAGGAGTGCAGTATAGCAAGGTTGGTAGAAGACAACCAGTGGAGACAAATACAGGATATGAAGAGACTCACAGGATGGATAGGACTACAGCAACGAAAAGGAGCGAGGCTCCGAAGGCCAACTCTACATTAGATGTGAGGAAGTCAAACATCATATAGCTAAATGAATAGGCCTATGGGCTCCATATGCTGTTGATGTTGTTTAAAAATAATAATGGGATTCTATTTGGCAACTTTTTAGGATTCAGTCAGTATTCCGTCATACCAATGTCTTCTACTCATAATGTAATATTAATGGTTTGCTGTGTTGGTCCTGCTTACTGTATCCTGAATCCTGAAAAGTTATTTGTTAAAGCCACTGTAAAGACAAATACAAAAATAAAAATACACATCTTAAGTACATTTACCAAGCATTATTTGTAACATGAATAAACAATATTTACCAATACAGTAATACTGCATATTATGAGGTAATAATGTGGACTACAAAAACTACAATTACAGAGTTGGGAGAAAAGGACTGACCTTTCCACATGACTGGGGTCACAAGAAAGGGGGAGTGTTCCTGGCTTGCTATTGGTCAGGGCTTCCCAGATGGTTACCTTGACAGGAAGTAAACAGTGCACAAGGGAATCAAACAACAAGGACAGGAAGTTGGTGACAAGCAACATGCATTCATTTGATAGCATAATAGCACAATCACATTAAAGGGTTCATTCTCGAGAACGCTTTCTAACTTTGACCTCAAATCAAAACAATATCCCTCCGCAGCGGCGTCTAACACATTGAAACACATTGTGAAGCAAAGCGTAGTGCTATGGCTTTGTTTGCCACTTTGTGTGTTTGTTTTCCTATTTACGAAGCCTGGGCTGTGTAGAAGTATCGGACAATTTTTAACACGCACAGAGAAGGGTAAACTGACGAAATGCGACAACATATTTTTTACCAAAAATGTATTAGAATTAGTTTGCAATAGTTGACTATACCTTTAAATTGCATAAAAGCATAAAATGAATATCCCAAAAAAAAGATGTTGCAAGCATCTTATGGCCCTGTTTCAGCAGCCCTCCAGGGGTAGCCACAAACCCCCCTCCCCTCCCCTCCCTTGTGCACTGAACCGGTGAAGCAGTGCTTGCTTTTAAGCCGTGTACCTGATCGTACTCAGAGCCAGCCTCCAGCAAGCTCTGTTGTATGGCAAACTGCAGCAAGTCTTCTTCCTCCTCCTCTCGCATGCTGTCTCTCTGCTTGCCTCCGAGGATGCTGTAGCCTGGCGGGGGCTCGAACACGCACGGGGGGATCTCTCCCGCTCGGCACCATACTGGGGGGGCAAAGGGCAGATACCGTGGTGGTGTAGGTCAGGGCTTTTTAAAGAGCTTTTCCTTTGTGGTTCTTTATGAGCTGTGACCCTGGTCCAAGGCTAGCTAGTGCTACCCATGTTACGTACATCACGTAATGCTAGGTACACCTTTAAACAGCACACTAATATATATGGCATACACATCTCATGAGCTACTTAATGAGTGAGTGTGTGTGGGTGACATGTAAAGCACATGCTTGAATATTTATAACGCAATTTATCTCAGGAGAACTCAGCGAAAACAATTCCCAGAGCAGTGAAGTGAATGTAATTGTCAAGCTGTGGGTCTGCACCCCCCTGAGGAGACGCAAGATGCTTCTAGGATATTTATAAATCGTTCTAATTACAGACTCTTTTATGATCATCTTATTTAAATATCTTTATTAAAATGTGTATTGTAGCTAAAATAAATGGGTGTGTATGTGTGTAAGCACAAGCAGTAAACTGTATGTGGTGTCCACATTGTTGATGTGTGTGTGCGTGTGTGTGTGCGTGCGTGTGCGTTCTCACTGGTGGAGCTGGAACTGGACACGCTGGAACTGGAGACGCTGGAGCAGTCGCTGCCCGGAGACGGGGTGTCTGTCCCGGGGTGGGTGTACCTTTGTCCCTCCCCCTCCCCCTCCCCCTCCACCTCCCCCGCCTCGCCGTCTGCACGGACGCCGGGCCGCTCCTCGCAGCCGTTCAGGTTGCTGAAGGTGATCCTTGCGTTCAGGATGTGGTAGATGGGGATCTCTATGGGGAGACACAGAGACTCTGTTTCAGGGCCCTCCCTATCCATGTTAACCCAGAGACACTGTGTAGATGGAGGAAACATGCCACTTGTGTCATTTTGAATGGAGCTCTATGGGAGAATTCTGAAATGGCAAACATGGCAGTTGGATGAGAGGAAAATATCCATATAATAACACATAACATAATCCAAAACAGCCAATCTGCTTTATAACTGCCACGCATTAACCCTAACCCTAACCCTAACCCTAACCTATTTAACCAATCGTGTAGTTGCACTGACTTAAGCCACCTGCCCATACTGTCTTCCTAAATAACTGCCCGGCTCATTTCAAAGATGGCTGCGAGTGGCGAGACGTGCCTAGCAGAACTTTGATTAACCATCCTGGGGAAAGGACTGCAGGGACACAGGGACACACTGTCCACCCATACTGTACCTCCAAGTATAGATCCACACATCGATGCCTCCATTAATTCCACCCCTGTGACATGTCTGCCAGCCTTCCTAACCCCCTCCGTGAATATAGTGACGGTGGAGAGAGTGAGAGTGAGAGAGATGTTTTATTTATAAAAAAGTGTCTATTATATGTATATTTATTTTTTATTTTTGTTGTTAATTATTCTTATATTATTGTTGTTGTTGTTGTTGTTGTTGTTATTACCCAATATACTATTATTATTGCTATTACTGTGTCCTTTAAATTATATTAATTGTTTTTCTTATTGTCATTACCACTGGTGTTATTACTGTGGGAATATTTGTCCTAATGTTTGTATATTGTTGTCTTATTAAGTGCTACCTGCCCTCTAGCTTATTCAACAGCAATACTGTTGTAATAACTGTCATGCTAATAAAGCTAACTTGAATTGAATTGAATACAACTGAGAGAGTGAGAGAGAGGGAGAGAGAGTGAGGTAGGGAGAGTCCCTCTCCTCCGTCACTACTTCATTCACATCCATTCATTCTCTAATACCTCTTGTAGCATTTTGTTTGTGCATCTGTCCATCCACCCTCTCTCTCCTCTCACCTATCTTGACAGGGAATCCAGGCGGCAGGCGCAGGGTGATGAAGTCACGCAGCTTGGCAAACAGGGCGTTGGAGATGGCCATGAGGTCGATGATGGGCGCAACCTGGTCGGCCAGGGACAGAGGATGGGACTCACACAGCCACAGCTTGGCTTTGAACCTGGACACACACACACACACACACACACAAATAGGTAAGCAGGTAATGTCTAAGTCAGAGGTCTCCAACATGGGGTCCGGGACCTCTAGGGACTCCTCAGAAGTACTGCAGGATATCCTCCAAATAATTTTTTCCCAACCTTATTTTCGTCCAAAAATGTAAAAGAAAATAGACATTAACATAAATATCACCTGTGCTATAAATATATAAGTGTCTAATTAATGTAATGGCTTAGTTAGTGGCCTCTACATGGCACAATAGGCCACCCTACACATGTTGACCCATCAACTACATACAAGACTTCTGGTCTAAACAAAACAATTTATTGTTGATTTTTTACAACATAGCAAAAGCATAGTACTGATTTGTGTGGGGATTATACTGTATGTCTTGCCAGAAATACACAACACATCTTCTAATGACAGTATACACTATCCGCTGAGTGGGGGTTTTAATTGGAGCCAATCGATGGTTATAATCTGGCCCAGTAATGCTGGGTTACAGGAGGATTTGGACACCCACCACAATACTTAACAATACTTTAACAATAACAACTACAGATTATGATGGGCAGGTCAACACTTACAATTACAAGAATATGTAAGTGGACAGGAACTGAAGATTATTTAGCCATGTACAGAATGAGTGGTATTGTATATGGGAGCATGGCCCACAATTTGTTTGCAGTGCGAGGTAATCTTTCTTGTACATTGAAGGGAAAGCAATTTCAATGCTACTGTACTATTTTAAAACTCAATTAATATTGCTGAGAAGCTTTCCCCTATATGCTCACACTTTCTCATAGTGCCTTTTCTTCCTTGTGAGTCGCTGTGATGACTTCTTAATGTGAATAGATGGGCAAGCACAAATATGAGTCATCAAATGAGAGATGTGATACAGGCTCATCTGTCTGTCTGTCTGTATGTCTGTCTGTTTAGGTGTTTAATTCTTGACTAGCATAACGAAATCATGGGAAATGTTGTGCTGTGAATGCGTGTGTGTGTGTGTGTGTGTGTGTGTGTGTGTGTGTGTGTGTGTGGGCCCAGCTCCGTCGTCCTGGAGGCCAGTCACCTCTGGGTCTTGGTGGTGAGTTGTGACGGGTGGCCAATGTCTCTGTGAGCCAGGGATAGGCTGGGGTTGAAGTACTCCTCATCGCTCAGCGCAGCAGGATTGGTAACAGCGGCACACGACATCTGGGTCACCAGAACCTGGGTACACAAGCATGGCGGGAAGAGGGAGGGAGAGAGAAGTAGAGAGAGAGGTAGAGAGAGAGAGGTAGAGAGAGAGATGCTTGAATGACATGCTGCCATTTTGAAAGGCTTTAATAGCTCATTAAAAACCAGACAGCGCACTAGGTGTTCACCGGCGCCAAACACCCTGTTGAGCCTGCCAAGCGTGTTAATGCTCTGAATGGGGGGGGGGGGGGTCAGGATGATTCCAGGGTGCGTCTTAGAAACCATGAGGTT
>JAODUH010072765.1:3322-16211 GCA_027564835.1 Typhlichthys subterraneus
TTGCCTTTTAAACAGTTATTTTGCCTTTTAAGTTGCCTTTCAACTTGCCTTTTAAACAGTTATTTTGCCTTTCAAGTTGCCTTTTAAAGAGTTATTTTGCCTTTTAAGTTGCCTTTCAAGTTGCCTTTTAAACCGTTATTTTGCCTTTTAAGTTGCCTTTCAACTTGCCTTTTAAACAGTTATTTTGCCTTTCAAGTTACCTTTTAAACAGTTATTTTGTCTTTTAAGTTGCCTTTTAAACATTATTTTGCCCTTTTAGTTGCTTAGTTTTAGGCAGTCTTTTAGACAATTGAAATGTTTGTTTTTGGTGGTTTCAAACATAATGTGTTGCAGTTTCACACCAACTTCTTCTGCCGCAGGTCCCTTTTGATTCAGGATTATGGGTTTTTCCAGCAAATTAACATCTGGCCTCCATTTGTCACCATTGGGATCTACTGCGCCTCTCTATCAGCTGCCATGAGCTCTATGATCGGGGCGTCCCGCATCCTTCATGCTTTGGCACTGGACCAGCTTTTTGGTAACTTCTGAGGTTACTACCTAAATGGACAATTGACCGATACCAAGCCCCACCCCTTTCACCCGTCAACCTAGTTACTGTAACTAGGTTGGACAAAACAGCATAGGAGGCTATAACAGGAAAACGGACAGCTGTCGGAGTTTCTCTCAGATAAAATGCTCAAATGTTATTGGAGGACAGGCGAAAAGGGGCGGGGCTTCGGATCAGTCAATTGTAATCGCACTCCTTTCCTCTTTTTGTTTTAGCAAGTGTTTTAAAATATGGTAATATGGAATTGTTTCACAAACCGCATTTGTGGCCGAAGCTTAGCCTACCGGTACAGCATAAGAGTAGGTTTTGCACACAAAAGTTTAAAACTAGTCTCTGCACCGCCTTCAATGATATTTTCAGTGTTTATTGTTTGCTTTTGGTTCTACTTATATTAGCAATGCATTTAAACTTACCTATATGGTGATAATGTTGTATTGTGTGCCTATTATTATTATTATTATTATTATTATTAATAATATTATTGTTATTAATAGCATTGTATTGCAAGTTACCTATTGATCACCACCCCTACATATGGAAGTGGTAGTCAAGTCACTATACATTTAAGATAAGGTGATCGTTTGTGTGAATTTTAATTACAGGCTTGCCATTAGCTCCTGCAGCGGTCAAGTCAAGCTCGGGTAACCCCTGGGTAGCAGTGCTGTACACATGGGCATTGGCACAGGTGTGGAGAATGGCCAAAATGCTGTATGTAGTCATGTATTTTCAGTACATTCAGCATAGAGAGCCCAAGTCACTTCTGCATTATGGGACCTTTAGTTTGGAAAAAATATGTAGTCAACGGCGAGAATAAAATTATATTTAGGTCCCATTTGAATTGTGACACAAAGTACATATATGATGTTTGTCTATTTAAAAGATAATTGTTCAAGTCAAGAAGGTTGCAGTTGGTTGTGGAACTATAAAGTAATCTTTAGTTTTGTGTGTAACCGCTCAGCGAACTACAGCTTTCGTCTCACACAAGACACGTCACCAAGACAACGCCTTCTTCGGCTTGAGGATTGTGGCGTGAATACACCATGACACCTACAGTACATACAGGGTTTGTAGTCTTACTAATTACATATTTTCACAGTCTTATACGTCAACAAATGCACAACAAACTGAAACTTTTTTGATCCTAATAACTTTCTTTTAAATAGTCAAACATCATATGCCTACTTAGTGTCACAAAGCAAACATGATCTAAAAATAATTGTATTCTCGCCGTTGACAACCATACAAATTGTTCTCCCATAGTGACTTAGGCTCTCTATTAACGCTCATGTGCTAACTGGCATGTTATGTCCGTCAACAGTGTGTTGTGTTTGCGGGCCAGCTTAATGCCATAGCTGGTTTGGTTACGGTTTTCTATCTCCTCGCTTATGCTGCTGTTGACCTGGCCTGTTTGGCTCTGGAGTGGGCCTCCGCGCCAAACTTTAGGTAAAAATAATTATGCTTCACATTGATTATAATATTGTTTTTGTCTTCAACAGCTTACAGACACTCCTTGATTGTTGCTGGGGAAACATTTTTGTTTCTTCTGGGGCTGTTTTAACACAAACGAGTATACCTTTTATTTGTTTTTATTTAATAAATTAATTTGTTGGTTTATTTTAAAATGTATGTATCATGCATCATGTATGTATCATAGCATTCCTGTCGACGCCTGAAACGTGTGTTTGGTGTCGTCAACAGACCCACCTTCCAGATGTTCTCCTGGCACACTTGTCTGCTGGGAATCATTAGCTGTCTGGTCATGATGTTTGTCATTAACCCAGTGTATTCATCAGCCAGTATCATCCTGCTGCTACTGCTGCTACTGTTTCTCCACTTCAGAGCTCCCACAAGTAGCTGGGGTTACATCAGCCAGGCCCTCATCTTCCACCAGGTATGTACACACACACACACACACACACACACACACACACACACTCTCTCTCTTAGCAAAATCTTTTTAAGCAAGTCTCGCCGCTCGCAGCCATCTTTGAAACGCCTCCAGGCATTTATTAGGAAGACCATATTTAAATGAATGAGGGGAGAACCATAACACTTTCAGTGATAACCGGGACATAAAAACTATCTGTATACAATCGCTAGTAAAAAACGTTGGGCGGCTTTTCCCAGATGTTATACTTCTGCTACGCGTGCGGAACAGTCAGCGCAACCACACGATTGGTTAAATGGGTTCCTGCTTGGCAGTTATAAAGCAGGATATGTGCCCCTAACTGCCAAACGTGCCGTTTCAGAATTCTCACAGAGCTCCATTCAAAATTCTCTAAGTGGCATGTCTCATTCATATACCTTCTTACCCTCCTTCCAGTGTTGAGTCGCTGTAACTCTCTCCTCCGTGGCTTACTGTAGGTGCGTAAGTATCTGCTGATGCTGGATATGAGGAAAGACCATGTGAAGTTCTGGAGACCACAGGTGCTCTTGATGGTGGCCAACCCTCGCTCATCTTGCCAGCTCATTCTCTTTGTCAACCAGCTCAAGAAAGGAGGGCTGTTTGTGTTGGGTCATGTGCAGCTTGGGGACCTGGGTAATCGTTGTGACGATGCATTGGTTTCCTAGCCTGCAGGATCTGTAGCCTGCGTTATCGAATTAACATTCTTATCTTTCTGATGTTTTGCATTAATGTATGATAGCACTTGCCACTAATAGATGTTCTTCCCTCTCTCTGCTTTTCCACTTTGTTCTTTGTTTAGCCTAAATGCTTTGCTAGTAGTATAAACAATGTATTTATAGCAACACGGTATCACACGTGTGTTATTCTTATTGCTAGTGTGTTTGGAAAGCTAACATGGTTCTTAGTTGCACAAGAAAAAACTGTAATCACACTCCACCTGATTATTCTCCAGCACAGTAACACGACCAATGAACTATTAATACATGTCTGGCTGTCTTTGGGTTTTGTCATCCTAGTTCCCTTTTCTGTGTTTCAGACACCTTGCCGTCAGATCCGGTCCAGCAGCAGTACAACTTCTGGTTAAGTTTAGTTGATAAGCTAGGTGTCAAAGCTTTTGTCGACTTGACGCTGTCTCTATCAGTCAGACAAGGAACACAGCACTTGATGCGCATCACAGGCCTAGGTGAGCGCTCACAGCTCCAGCGAGCTTAAAGAGGTGTTGTGTGACATCTACTATCACAAAGCTCTTTTAGAAGTAATGCAAATCCTCCATATGTGGTGTATTATGCACGAACCCTGGGCAGAATTGGCATATCTTGTCATTTGCCTCTTATCATAATGAAATCCCTAAGAAATCCCCACAAACACGCTAATGTATTGTATACGTTAACACAGAGGACCTACTGTATGTAAAACCCTGCCCCTTGTGGCCAAAATGACACATGACTGCACCATACCACTTTGACACTAGCAAACATGTAGACCTGGTTAGTTGTGTAACCTTTTATTATAATTGATGCCAGATGTTTAAGCTTCTACATTTCTTCCTTCCGTCCTCCAGGCGGGATGAAGCCCAACACACTAGTCTTGGGTTTCTATGACAACTGCACCCCAGAGGACTTCTTCTTCCACGACAAGGCCTTCTGTGACTCGTCGGCGGGGAGCGGCGGCGACGGGGAGTACAACTTTGGCGTGGACCTGCCGTCGCTGCAGGCCCACTTCCCCCCCGTGCGACACGCCGAGACCCCCCGCTGCGTGACGCCGGAGGAGTACGTGGGGATGATCTCGGACGGCGTGAAGATGAACAAGAACGTGTGCCTCGGACGCTACTTCTTCCAGCTGGAGGGGGAGGACAAGGACAGCAAGGTGGACGGGGCGGAGCGGACGATAGACGTTTGGCCGCTCAACCTACTGCAGCCGAGCAGCTGCGACGACGTGGACGTGTGCAGCCTCTTCCTGCTGCAGATGGCGTGCGTGCTGAACATGTCCAGCAGATGGCGCCGGGCGAGGATGAGAATCTTCCTGAACGTGGAAACGGAATCCAGTCACCAGGGCTGGCTGGTGAACGAGGAGACCTTCCGCGAGCTGCTGAGAAAGCTGAGGATTAGGGCCTCCATAAAGATAGTGCCCTGGGACTCTGTGGTGCAGCGGCACGGGTGCAGGCAGAATCAGGCGGGGGAAGATGGCGCGGAGAAGCCCAACCACGCGCTCTCAGAGGAGTTCCTGGCGGCGGTGAACTGCTTGCTGATGGAGCACAGCGCCCGGGCGGCAGTTCGCTTCCTGTATTTGCCCCACCCACCTGCTCATTCCAGCCACTCCCAGCAGTACTTGGCTAATTTGGAAGCAATGACTAATAGTCTAGGCCCAACGCTCTTAATTCACGGTATCACCTCAGTTACTTGCACTGATATCTGAGTACGTAAACAGCTATTTGCGTTTATTTTTTTAATGTAATTTAAGATTGCATATACTAAAATGTCAGTCTCATAAGCATACGTTTTAACTATTAAATTAACATTTAGCTACAAATGTATGTTAGCCAAGTGCAACAAATGACCACAGCCATATACATTTTATATGAACTACTGTGTATTTTGTAGTATATTTCCCATTATCATTTTCAAGTGCTAAAGCTTACTTGTAACTTTGTGAACATGATTAATGCTGTTATAAAATCAACTCTTACACTAGCTTTCCATCTGTCCAAAACTGAAATGGGTAAATTGAATGAACTATTTCAACATACTGCTTGAAATGTGTCAGAATTGTCCTTGTAGGTTGTAGACGTTGTTACAAAACCGTTGGTGTTTCAAAACCATAAACAGTTACAGTACATGCGGTAGGGTGTAACATGATGGGATGCCTTATTTTCCAAAGCCACTGACGATTATGCAAGGGAATGTACAATGTAGAGAATAATTTCTAAATGTTTTTATTTTTATTAAAGGACCATGTTTTACCTTTTTCAACATGTTAGTGGTACTGTTAGGCTTAATGTTTTTTCTGTTTCTCTGCACATTGTCTGGATGATTATTGTTTCTAGTTCTGGTCTCCTGGTTGATAACATTAGGCTACACTCTCTTGCTGTTACACGTAACTTGTGAAGTAGTCTTTACACACTAGAACGGGAAACAACGTTACATAATGTAAATGTCCATGCTCAAGTCAGGTAGTATGCCAGCCAGGTAACATTTAGTTTTTAAGATTAAAAGTGTGTTTGTTTCAGGACAAGGGAACTACTTTTTTGTGCTTCACAATCTAGACAAATTACACACTGTATGTCAGCCTGCTTGCACTTTAGGATACTCAGCTACTGTACTGTATCTATTGGAAAAACCAAAGCTTTTAACTTGCTTCATAGATTCAGGATAATAATTCACTGGTCTTGTTAATTTATTTTCTGCACAGATGCAAATGCCCGTGCTATTGATATTTTGTAAAACCCTTGATAAATAATTTATATTGAATTAATATACTGTAGCAAAGGTAACAAAATCATCCATGTATTTTTCACATATGAAATGCAATGATACCAGTCATACTGTCAGAACTTGAATGTGCTAGTAAAAGCCTTAGAACCAGATAGATTTAGCACAGTTTGCATATTCCATAGCAACAGTGGCTACTGTTAGTAATTTCGAAAATACTTTATTGGTATAAAATATTTTATTTATAAAAAGTAACAAGTATGAATGTTGTTATCTGTACAATTACATTTCAATGATACAAACTGCTTATTGGAAATAGTAGATTCATGCAATAAAGTAAACTGAAGTGTGTACAGCTTCAATGGGATTCAATAGAAGGAAAATATCAGTAAACCAAATGAAAGTTAAAGTTGAGTTATCTTTAAATGTTTACGGATAATATTTACATGTATCATGTCTCCTCAAAATTGTTTATAGTAATAGCAATTGCGTTACTGCAAACAGACTATCTCAAAACAATTGCAGTAAACATGGCGATTGTGTAGTCGGCAATCCACATCCATGTATCTGCTTTGTGAGTGCATGTCTATTTAGCTGTTTACCTACTACCGTCTAGTCTTTCTTCGTTTTTAGCTGCTCTGTGTTGTCATACTGCCTGTATCTAGCGCTGCTGCCTAACGTCCTGATCATGAACGATGAGTAGCGAAGCCAGTCAGGCAACAATGCTGTAAGAGCAATGTTCTGTAAGGATATATGAGAGAGAGAGAGAGATTAGGATACATTACAGATACGTTGGCACAGAACAAGCTGTAGGACAGAAAATTAATTCCCATTCCATCAAATACCTGAAGTGCGTGAGAGAGACAGCCACATGTGTGGCTGGAGTATCCCACTGTGTTTAAGGCCTCATGGGCAAAGTCTGACGCACTTTTCACCATGCAGTTAACTGGAATATTATGGGTCATATTGGTGGAGATCATCAAGGGAGACACACACTGCAGATAGATGAAGCAAATTTCTGTCAATGTTATTTTACTTTTGTTAAAAACAAACATAACACATTAGTGCTAGATTGCAACTTCAGCTATTCGCAAACTATGCCACAATGTACTTGTAACATTAAGCATCTGCAATGGATATTATTCAAATGAGTTAAGATTTAAACTTTTACATCACCCATTACCTGCACAGTAATTCCCTCTGACTTGTATTCAGAATGTAGACACTGGGATAAATATGTAACAAAAACCTGTAATAAAGAAGATTAAATAAACAACAAAGCATTCAAATGCAGTAGTAGGACATTAAGTATTAAATTTTTTCTTTAAATGCCATATATCTGATTTATTGACTGATACTTTAAACATTAATATAGCAGTAAACAACTATTTTCTATGTACAGATATAGTGGAGTAATTACTTCCTGAGCAGAGAATGATGTTAAACTGTTATACAAGCTTCTCCATTCTTTATTTTCATAACTGGTCGTCCTTGTGTGCATGCTACAGTATGCATGTGTGTGTGCGTGTGCGCATATGTGTGTGCGTGTGTGTGTGTGACAATGGTACCTTAGTGGCAGAGTAAAGAGACAGCAGTGGTTGCGGCCGAGCACCTGCCTCAGATGAGATGTTTATGATGAGCCCTCTTCTTCTACGAATACAGAAATAGAGTCAGTTTAAAAGCCATACAGTCCCCACACAATTGCACACATTTGTAATTAATTAAATCAAAGTACCTTTCGACCATATTGGGAAGAACCACTCGAGTCATCTGGCAAATGACAAATAGCATATTAATAAAATGTGTTCAAACCAACCAGGAGTGAATGAAAGCAGTATCTACAGATATGGCCACCCAATGAATTAACAAATCACCGCAATATATACAGTATACATTGTGCTACATATTCACATTCATGTGATTTACCTGGGCAACAGACATCATGTTACAGTTGATAACCGCAGCGATTTTCTAAAATTAGAATAAATAAAACACAAATGTTTACGAAAGGAATCTAGAAGAAAATGGCAGATTGAATTAGCTTTTTTTTTTTTTTTTTACTTTAATTGGTTTTGCATTCTTTTTTGTATTATATATTTTATACAGTACAATGACCCTTTTTTGTACCTGTTCGGAATTTGGTATATCAAGGAAATATGCAAAGTCTTCAGAATATGTCATTCCTACGTTGTTCACTGAAAAATGAAAAATAAAGCATTACTCATTTCACTATTTGACTGATTGCTGATATATTGATTTAATTGATTCATCCAGCACTCATCTCATCAGTCTTACTACAAGAAATTATAGTATTTTAACCTGCACTTTCTCTATTTTATTGCCCTCCTACATACCTAGGATGCCAATGTTCAGGCCCTGAAGGCCCTCAGCTATAGCAAGGTAAATACTGTGACCCTGTGTGAAGTCAGTCTGGATGGTGTGGGTTTTTCTTCCATATTGAACCTCTGATGGAAACAAAATAAGCAGAATTGTTGTATTTCTTTAAGATCATACACATAGTGAAATAAACATTCATATAAAAGAAACATACATGATTCAAATGTATTATTATTTTTTCCTAATATTGCGGTATGTGACACTAACCAATTTCCTTGGCAACCATCTCAAGCTTATCTTTTGACCGGCTTATCAGAACAATATCTAACCCTCTTCGGGCCAGCTGCAAAAATAATAATAATGTATAATTATGCATGGTCAAAATTCAGATTTGCATATTTAAAATCCAAATAAAAAAGACAGAGAAATACTAACCTCTTTTGCATATGCTTTACCAATCCCAGATGTGGCACCTGTGATAACTGTGCAAATAAAAACAAACAAAGACACTTTACATATTTTGTTCAGAATAAGTAAAAAAATGAATAAAATGAAACGTGTTTCTTTGTACAGATAGTATATCCATATACAGTATATAGGTCACAGGATGTTAGTGATTCATCACACTAATTTTAAGACCAGAGGGGACCGATCATTTCAAGCAGTGGCACCCAGGCTATGGAATGCACTGCCTCTCTCTGTACTCTGTATGCTGACTCTTTTAAAATGCATTTGTAAGACGCTGCTATTCAAACGGGATTAGTTAGCTAGGGTTGTTAAGGCTGATTTATGTATCTATGTTTTTCCTTTGTATTCTTATATCTTATGTTATGTATTTCATTTTATTGTGAAGCATTTTGTGATTTTATTTATTTGTTTCTTATTTTCTAATTATTCCATAAGCTTTCCTGGGTGCATTGGAATCTTTTAGAACCTGCCACAGCAATTTTTAACTCAATTTGTTTTTAATTCTTACCATTTCTGACAGGATTCAAATTTGATGGATTCAGGAATAACTATTAGATTACAGTATACTCTAATTAGTTTTAATGTATTTGAATGACAGCTAAAATCACATTAAGGGAGCATAATACTTAATGGAATCTTTTACTTATAAATAATAAACAATTTTACTTTTTCATTGTCCATAAATGCACGGAAAGTTGTGTTCCATATCAACATACAGTATCATTGTGGGGTTTTTTTTATAGGATAAAAGACGGAAATGTTCCTTAAAGGAATGTGAAATGCCTATCACACTTCTCCATCAAAGCTTCACTAAAAGGAAGCATGTGTTATTTTTATGGAAGGCTTTGAGAGCTCTGTTGTTTGTATTACTTGGAGTAATTTCCCTGACTAAAACCCAATCAACAGTAGGTTATACGGTCTTATAAGCTATTCATTGCTATTCATCATCCACATTGGATGTGGAACATCTATCTATTTAAATAAGTGCCATCATTACCCATGTAAGTATTTAACTGGAATCAGGGATTGTTGATATTTGAATTCGCCACAACACTACAAAAACACCTCTCCCTTCAATGTTATAGGGTGCTACCTCAGAAGCTGCGACCCCCCACTTTAACATGTATTGCCAGGGCTAGGTTATTGTTGTGTGGTGTGGTCTGCACCACATTGTTTGAGCTCCCATTAACAGAGTCATGGCTGTGTAGGAACACCAGATAATGCTTTTAGTGTGCACACAGAATGGGCAGCTAGCGAGAATAAAAACTAACAGCTTACAATCGCTGACTCCGCCTAAGTAATATTAAGCATTAAGCACAGTTACAGTATCACGTTTATTATTTATGATGTTTTCTGTTTGTAAAAATAGTTTTACAATAGTAGAAACATATATTGATATATTACCTGCCCATTGTCCATAATCTTTCAAATCCACTTGCCAAAACTCTGACAGCACATAGACTCTGAATCCACACCAACATCTCCAAGCCAGTTTCAGCAGGTGGTACAAAACTGTTAATGCTCCAATGCACACCAGTCCGCCAACAAGAGTCATGTTATCCTAGGTAAAACTCAATGGTCTCTTCAGGAATTACACTTAGTAGATTTATAGAGGAGCATGGTTAGTCTGTAGACAAAATGCACAATGCTCCTCCCACTACATTAACTTTCAGCTCCCCAAAATCCCATTGATACTGTTCATACTGCAAAAATGCATATGGGGAAGCTTATTTTACAAATTACACAATTTCTACAAAGTCTGCAATGATGGCTGCAACATTTTTAATGTATTGGAACTGAATAGGCCTGTTTATGCAGTACCTGGTCTTGGGTGTGCGTGCATGAATATACTATAAACATAGTTTTTTATATTATCTAATTAAATCTATATTGTCAAACATTCAAAAAAACAAACAAGTTAGTAAGTCATGAAAAACATTTGTAATACATTTAATCACAATTCATGATTAGACATTGGGGAAAACAGTTCTTATTGCGTGAGTAGCACAGGAATCTAATCACAGTGCCACAAACAAACTGTGACTCATTAAGAGATTGCATCGATGACAGAAATGGTAACGTAGTTTAAATGAATGCAACTGCTCTGTTAAGGCGATAAGAAATAGCTGCTGTTACTATCTATTATATTCCCATGTCTGCTGAGATAGTTCTACCCATGAAAAGGCTGTGGTTGTTTATGGATAAGATGAAAATGCTTGATTAAATGTCCAGTTGTTCTAATTGTACATACAGTATAGTACTGTCTGACTATGTTGAAAATCAGTAAGAAAGACAGCTTTTATGAACTTACTGTAACAACTAATGTTCCAGGCCAGCGTTCATTTTGGTTACTCGTCAACATTGTCATTGCCCAGTGGATCCAGTGTAGGTGAAGTGTGGAGTGGCTGACTGAACCTCACTACCTTCAGATTAAAGTTATAATTAAAGATGACCCCTTATTGTATATCTCCTATATTATCCAACTTCATTCCTTTGACATCCACATGCTAAATAACAGACTATCAAGGAGGAGCAAGGGTGAGACGAGAGGTAACCGTTTGTTCAACTTCTATCTGCCACTGAACCCTTAGGGGCGTTTAAAGATAGTGACAGACTACTGTAAATATCCTCTAGGCCAGACCTGGGCAAAGTCTACCCGGCCCGCCCGGTACATCAAACATTTTAAAAATAATAATACAATATGAAATTACTTGTGCAACGTTTAACTCAACACAAAAGAAGACTGAGGGTAAACGCACAGTGAAGGTAAAGGTGCTTTTATTGTCACATACACACCTCTGCATTTAACCCATCCCTCAAGGGAACAGTGGGCAGCCACTGTGCAGCACCCGGGGACCGACTCCAGATCGGAGCCAGTGTCACTGGTCAGATGGCACTGGCTGGAGGGTGAACCTAACATGTTTTTATATCTCAGTGGTTTAATACACACAATATAAACACATGTAATAACCCGCGAGGTGAAACAAACCAAGAAAACTGATTAAGAAACACCAAACAGGTGAGGGACAGGGAGGGGAAGGGCTGCCACGATGCGTTGTCGTGGCAGCACGCCAGCAGAGAAAGAGCCTGGACACACCGCCGCACTCAGGTGTGACCTCTGCATAATGTTACTTTATTTACTGCTGCATGAAAAAAAAAAAAAAAAACAGTTACAGTGAACTGTTGCGTTCGATTATGAAAATGGTGTTGCATAGGAATAGCCTATATGCAAATTAACAAAGGTTTTTGTGTTTTATTTTACAATGTTTTAGCATGTTGGTTAAAAAAGTATTGTGGCCCGCGAAGTTCTCTGACATTTTCAATGTGGCCCCCAAGTGAAAGTAATTACCCACCCATGCTTCTAGGCCGTACATGTTTATCAAAGCCTGCCCTTCCCACCTAATATACATTAAAATGTGCATCTTTCATCTGTATTAGTGCATTTAGCCCTTTCCTTTCCTGACTGGGTCTATTTAAACTTTGCTAGATTCTGCTTGTCTTTGTCAAAGTACCGATGCTCTTTTCTGGGTGATAATTCTATGATATACTGTTACTTGCCTTATATTCTATTTCAATAACTTCATATTAAATATCAAGATACATTTTTTACCTGATAATTGATACATTATTTCAATAAATTAAATCTCTAATTGTTAAAAAACAATATGGCAACTTTATTGGAATTTTGAATTTCGTCACACATCACGTCATCACATTTTGAGAAACTTTCTTTCCTTTTTTTATAGGACGCACCTGTAAGACCTTTAAAACGTGACTTAAATATATCCTTGAAATCCCATACATTTTTCAGTGGACTTTATGGTTGTTCATAAATTTGTATGAGATAAAAAGAAAATATAAGCACCAATTATATAATTATGAGACCACCAAACAACATTTAACAAAGTAATTTCTACACTACAATTAAAAATGTAATGATGAATCTATCGTGCTTTATTAAACTACTTGTGTATGTCTATGTGGATGTTCTCTCTCTGAGTTCATGCCCCTAACCAATAATAACCCATGCATGTTAGTTTAATGATTGGCCCATTAGAAATGGGTGCGCACCCAGGGAGATAGTACAAATTCCCCCAAAGTACCAATAAAGACTAATTACATCTGACTACAGCAGGGGTGCCCAACCCTGGTCCTGGAGGGCCCCTATCCAGCTTGTTTTAGATGTCTCCCTGCTCCAACACA
>JAODUH010072796.1:0-16210 GCA_027564835.1 Typhlichthys subterraneus
ATAGAGAGAGAGAGAGAGAGAGAGAGAGAGAGAGAGAGAGAGAGAGAGAGAGAGAGAGAGAAGGTGGATCGAGGCGACAGCAGCTGGAAGCGAGCGAGAGAGAGATAGATAGAGGGAGAGGGGGAGAATCCCGGCCCCGGTCCCTGCAAAAAGAGAGCATCCTTTTCGCCATCGGACTAGATTCTCACCCCTCTACAACAACCAAATCAGGTAAGAAAATTGAGCATGTATGTCAGTGGTTGTGGCTTTTATGTGACATTGGAAGTGTTTTGCTGATCACATTTTAAACGGTCACTTTAGGGGGTCGGAGGGGGGAGTGGGGGGGGGGGTTGTTGCTTGTAATCGAGACAGGACGTTTGATCCGACTGCTCCATCCCGGCAATGCAACTCCCCCCTCTCCCCCACCACCCCGTAAAAACCCCGCATCATTCACAAATCACACTGTGTCCCCGACCCGTCTGTGTCTCCCCATCCTTCTCTCTATCTATCCTTATCGGGCACTTACACACACACACACACACACACGCACACAAACACACGCACACACACAGCTGGATATGGTATTAGTTGCTAGCTTAGCTAGCCAGGCACACGAAAGTAGTCCCGGCGGGTTTTGAATAAATACTTGATTTAATACTTCATTATGTTTCGTGTGATCGCCGCCGTTTTACGCGGGCGCCTTGCACTGTAGCTCCAAAACAGCTCGTAAAACAAACCTGCTGAAATTGAGCTATTGTAATGTCTCCGACGTCTGACTGGCAGCGCTAGCAGGAGCTAGCTAGCTGTAGCGGGACAGAGCAGCCAGCTGGCCGATATGATATGCATGGTACACACACACACACACACACACACACACACGTTCCATAAATGTCAACTGGGACACACACGCCATGGGACACAGACATACTAGATAGTGTTTATTATAAACGCCATTGCGCGCTATTGAGTTGTGTAGGCCTGCCATGTTCTGCCAGAGTTTATTTATGACTAGTATTTTAATAATTAATCTTAACATCAGGCGACAGACAGCTAAATTGTTAGCTCACATTGTCGTGCAGCCACATACATGATATCTTACATCTTTACATCTTATAATATGCAACATCCTCTGGTCGACACAGTACAGATCTAGTGTTTTTCTTGTGTTTGTTTAATGTTAAGGTACATCTTGAATGTATTCTTATGCATGTAATACTTTTAGGTTATGGAATATAAAATCAGGCGCCCCACATAGGCGGCTATTTGCCGCCTGTAGGTCGTTGTACCTTGTCGGGATTGACGTTTTCGAGAATATCTGCAGTGTGAAGTCGGTCAGTGCATGTTAACAGACACAAGCAATTAACACACGATCATTAGTCTACACAGTGTCATTTAAACTGCTGTGTCACAACAATGTTTAATGTCTGAAGGCGTTGTGATGGACAATGTCATAGGTGTAATTGTCTTGTCACTGTAACGATATTAATATTGTGTAGAATCCGGGGGTGGTTCGACCTCTGCTGCTCAGAACTGACCCATTGTGTAAAGAAAGAGCAATGCCTGCTTCAACTTATTGGGATTGAAGCATAAGCCGTCAGTGGTGATTAGGCTACAGAATAAAACATCACCTGCCCTCGCAAAAAAACAATCCTCTCTCTATTTACTGTGCCTTAAAACCTAGACCGTGAACCGTTATGAATACTGCGAAGCTTTAAAACAAACCTAGGGAGGAGGTGTTTTCGGTGCACTGCAGGTTAGGTAGGACCATAGGTGTTATTATTATGTCTTGAGGAAATATTTATCTTTGTACGCAAAGTGTAGGCTACATGCATGACAAAAGGGATTAATGCATGGCGTGTTCATAAGAATAATAGATAACATATGACAATGCTTCTGTTAAATTTGACATCTCTGTTATGGTTGCATATTAAAGCAAGTTAAGCAACACTACAGTATGTGGTTTGATAATAGAAAGCTTATGTTGCGGTAAATAGAACCTTATGTCTTGTTTGAGTGTGTTTCACTCCAGCTCGTCTGTCCTTGACTGACAAGTGTGACCTTGAACGGAGTGGTCTTAACTGAGTTAGAGGGGCTCTGCTCAACCTGTTCTGATACGAGTGCCCTTTCTTTTCTATTCTGCTGTTTTGTAGCTAGTATGTGTTTCAGTGTGCCTCCTGCTATCCCTCTCTGCAGACTCGCTGAAGTAACAATACCTTCTCTCTGAGTCACAGACCTTTCAATGATAACAAACAGCACCTTTAAAGGACGGAAAAGGCAAAAGGAAGCCTTTGCCATCCTCCTACGTATGCGATAGTAGAGTCACTAACAAGGCTCCGTGTCCCTGTTTAAATGGCGGGACGTCATTCACACCGCCATGGCAGTGAGTTAGACTTTGGCACCATTGCGGGGATGGCAGTGATATAGCGGCCTTGAACCTCGCGCTAGCGTTTGCTTGGCGAGGTTGTTTGTGTGAGAGCATCGTGTTTATCTACATCAAATCGTTCTATATGGGAGATATAGCTGCGGGATAGCCTTTGCATCTGCCAGTTTATTGCCGTATTGTCCCCTTGCTTGAATCATCTTCTGTACTAGTCTAGTCCTAGTGTACGTACATCTGTATCCTGTCTCTCGTCTTGTACTACATCTGTACAGTATACTGGTCGACTGGTCACCGACACCGACCCCTTGTTTTGACTAAGCCTGGCTATCCGGTTTCTGTCTCGAAGCGGTTGTTCCTGAGCTGTCACTGCATGCCTAGCGGTGGATTATCCCTGACTGTTTAACCTTAAACAGACAGAGTTGTGTTGTCATCATAACCACTACCATATGTATCTGCTCTCATTGACCCAAAGTCGTCTGTTGATGTTGAAATGCACTTCTTGTTTTCTAAGGTTAGTGCTTGCTTGTCTGGCTGATATTCACTGAGGTTCACTACCAAGCCTGCCGTATAACATAGGTGCTCAGAGGCATCTGCCTAATAAGTCCACTAAGTGAATTAGTTTCTTATTTCCTTTTTTTGTCTCCGCAGGCCAAGACATGTGTTTCTCGCGCTGAAGTAGCTTCATGCTGAACTGGTGAGTTTTGCACTCTTTCACTTAAAGCGACCCATGGACAGTAAAAATACTAACTTGGTCCCAGCTAACTAAGTTATGCAGTCATCTATTAACTCAAGTTAATCAGTTAACTAATTTATTTAGTGCTCAATCCATTCAGGTATGGTATCTAATACCATACCTGAAAAAGAAGTATAGTATATATACAGTCCAGATTTCCTGCCAGTCCACAAACATGGTCACGTGTTGTGGTGTTGTGGTCAGGTGTTGTGGTCAGGTGTTGTTGTGTTGTGGTGTTGTGGTCAGGTGTTGTGGTCAGGTTTTATGGTCAGGTGTTGTGATGTTATAGTCAATTATTATTATTAGACTAATATTATAATTATTAGTCGATTGACTTTATTTGCGGGGACACTTGCCATCCTGTGCCATCGCCACGGCTTAACTTTTTATGCCACTTAACTTTTTTACTGAAAAACACAAGTATGTAAGAACGTGCCGTTCAGTAAACATTGCAACATTATTGAACTACTTGATGTTTGCTGCATGTAGTGGACATGGCGAGTGTAGCCGCATATTTGGAACCTGTTAGGGTGTTTTATAAGTATCTTTGAGGATTTGTCATTATCACTAAGATATTTAGTACCATCGCCAAATGTCATTTTCATTATCATCTTATTTTGTAAATGTATGCCGTCTCATTGTGATGTTAAATGCTCCAAAAATATATAACCATTGTGGACACCTTCAGTTGGTTTAGTGCGCTGTGCACCAACAGTCTACTATATCATCTGCATATGTACAGCTGAAACACAACAATCTGCTGCAGTGAAACACAAACAGTCACTTTGTTCAGTCCACTGCCGTTTGCGTTCATTGAACATAAAGTAAACGTTGCACACTCCTGAGCGCAGCGTAAGTCTTGGGGGCGTGGCTCCACTTATTCAGATGGACAGGCTCCAAGGCAAGCCATTGTTACACGTTGACTTCTCAACCTAAAGGCAGTTAGGATCCAAAGGCAGACGACAGGCTTCCTCACAGAGGTCAATAAAGTGTAAGTGTACACTTTAATTAATAGAAAATAGCACTCTAATATATATACAGTTATGAATTAATTTGTGTATTAATATCATTATGCTTTAACATAACGTTTACTGTTTATTACAAATAATTGTACATTTTATTTTATGTTATAGATATTATAGTCAAAATCTGCACTCAAATATCCAGTATTAGGCTTTGAGGATGATTAATTCATGCAGGCCTGGAATATCTAGTTTAAAAATGGGTCTAGTGTAATATTTATAGGTTGTGGGTGAGAGATAGATGACAGTGTTAAAGTGCTGTAAAAGCGTGTTAAAGCTGGGTCACCACATAATTACCGCTTAGATGTTTAATGAACAACAATGTTCCTTCCTTGTCAACATCACATGACATCATTCGCCCCCCCACCCCTTACTCCTTACCCCCAAAATGTAAACGTTTAACTCGTCGAGGGCAGTCCACCCTCCCGACTGCGGACTCTGACTAACCACTGACTAACTACTGACTAACTGCTGGTGGTAGATTGATACATGCCCACTTTGTGTTGAGAGAGAGAAAGAGAGAGGGAGAGAGAGGGAGAGAGAGAGAGACAGAGAGAGAGAGATCTGCTCGCTCTCACTCCAACAGATGGATGGTACAGTCATCAAGTCAATATTTGCTCTTCCCTAGCAAACATTTGGCAGAATTAGCTCAGCTGATTCTGACGCCCTATAGCAGCAGCATCCCGGATACTTGTGGCCTCTGGGAGGCTGTAACCATGACACCACCCTACCTGGATACATGCATGCATGGGAACTGAACACACAGGTGTACATGTTTTAATTTATTATGTATGGGAAGTGAACACACATGTACTCATGTTTTCATTATTATTTTATGTTGGCTGTGTAACTACTGACAAACCAAATTGCCCCCTGGGGACAGGGCTAATTGCGTGAAGATCCACCTACCAGTACTTGACAGGAGAGGTGTTTGGATTGACATGCACGTTGACTACGTAACTCAAAGTCTGACAATAAACGTACACAGAGGAATTTGTTGGAAAACTTAAAGACACAAGTCTGGCTATTTGGTCCACAGGTTTTGTAAATCTGTTAAATATAGGCTAGGGTTCCTGCTTAAAATAAAAAAAAAACTGCACTGTGCACCAGAATTACAGAAACAAACTTGTGAGTGACAATGCTAACAGACTAACAGACATCAGACATTCAGCACAGAGTTGCATAATGTGACAGAGTGCGGATGGACTGAGACTAACTCCAACATTATTAACCAACCCCCATTCCTCCATCTCCTGGTAAATCCCTGCACGAACACAGGTTCACTTTATCCACGCACGGCTGTATCCACTGTGGGGATACTGTAAGTGAACGTAATTTGCACTTCCAATTAAACTGCCGACCTTCGCTCCAGAATGCAAAACACGACACTGTACCATCCCCCCATGGATCGCTATAATTACCCAGCCGGGCCCAGTAATGGAGAGAACAGGGCTTTACGACGCACCGTCAAATATCAGATTTTTCAGTAACACTGACCTAACGGTGAAACAAACACAGTGAAACGTATGCCGTATGGATTCACTGAGTCCCAAGTGTCTCAGAGGAGCTGTTTGCAACCATGCAATATTAATGAATAATAGTTTCGCTTGACAGCATTTCTGCGCCACCCCAGGATCGGAGCAGTAGAGGGCCAGGGCAAACTCCTGTACGTATGCAGTGACACTATTGTAGGCCTAAAGCTACAGTAATAGTAATAAATAATAGCAGCTGTGAGTTATGTATCATCGAAAGGGAGTGTTTGGCCACTGTTTGGCTCATGTTACGTGGCAAGTACAGTACGGCAGCCTCAAGAGAAGGGATTTATCTGTTGGAGAGGCCCAGAGGAGAGGTCTCCAGAAGCCACAAGGTGAGTGTGAACAGTCAACAGTCAAAGAGCAGGGTGGAGCACCGCGGCCGGGGATTAGGCTGAAGCGCCGTCGAGCACCAGCACATGACTCGCAAGATAAGATCAGATGCCTAGATAAGCAGCAGGAATGCACCATCTCCCTCTTCCCCTTCTGTCTGTCTGTCTCTGTGTCTGTCTGTCTGTCTGTCTGGGGAGTCAGGGGACTGTGAGAGAAGGTTATGTGTGCGCCAGAATAGTGTCTTTAATCAGCCTTACTGTACACGATAGCAAGACCAGGGGATTATGTAATATTTTGCATAAGATAAGGGACAGGCTCTTTATCTTACTCTAGTTGCAGCTGAGCCTGTTCCTTATCTTTCTCTAGAAACTTGAAAAGCACGCTGAACGCTGACTACTATCAGAGGAATAATTGTAATTTTATCCATTCCAATTTAATCCAGGGCTGTTTTCATGTAACACAGGGAAAACCTAAATACTTAATGTAGATTGTAATAGCAGCAGTAATAGCAGGATCTTGTTAGGGTAAATATTTTCCGAGGTTCAAAATGCACAAAATGAAAATATTAGTGGCTCAAGGAAGCAACATAATCTAAGCTTTGTATAAACACACATCACGGAGGAGAAACCCTTCCCTCACACGTGATTCCAGCCAATGCCAGATATTTGTCAAAGGCTCTCAGACACTGTTAAGCAGCCACTCCATCCCTGCCATTTAAACAAACCTCTGGACTTAGCGCATAAATCCATTAGATCGCTATCTCAACAAAATACAGAAGTAATGTAAAGTTTAGAAAAGTACGGCAATCAAAGCGAATGAAAAAGCAAATGCCGTACATCTCACTTTGACAAACGTTTGGCGGGCTGGAGAGGGAAATGTATTATAGCTAATGACATGATGTTAAATTAGAGCAGAGAGAGGGAAACACATGTACAGTATTCCTGACTATTATGTGTGTAAAAAGGTGAAGCGGCTAGCTAAATAAGTATGTTTTTGTTGACTTGGGCCCTTGACTGCTTCCCTGCCTAACCAGATCAGTTAGCAACAGGCTTTTCCTGTTTTTGTGTGTGTGTAACGGAGTCCGTCCCACTTGGGAAGCAAACCTCGTTCTCCCATGCAGAGAAGGGACACTCTACAAAATCAAAATGCGCTCTTCCAGGCGTCGCCAGAGCGTCCATGAGGTGTCGGAGAGTGATCTTTACATAGCGTACTGCACAGCGCCACCGGCTGGCCACCGTTGTTAGTGTGGCAGAGGCTGTCCTCTTCATGCTGTTTCCTCTGAATCTCTCTTTTGATCGATAGATCTGTTGATGGATCTATTAATCAATTGTATCTCTTTCACTCTGTCTCCAACCTCATGGACCTGTTACCATAGAGACCTGTCACCGCGTGTTACCATAGAGGCCTGTTACCTCATGATACTGTCCATCCATCTTATTCCATAGCGGCCTACTGTATGTTCGCCGTCATGGTAACCAGCACTGTTGTTCACTTCCACTCGATGCTCAGAGAGGAGCTCAGGTTTAATATGTGCCATGGTTGTCTATACCAACAATATAAACAAGCTACACGCTATGAGAGTATTTTATACACAATCATTCGGGCACTTGTCAGGCAACGTATTTTTTACATGTTATGCTGGGTCACTTCGACTGGATATCCTACGAAAGGAGTTTGACAGCTGGGTGGATTAGCATTTAATACGACACCTTGTTTGACAAATAACTATTTTACGTGTTCGTTTACTCATAAACCACTGTATCTGCCAATAAGAGGTAAATGCCGGGGACCGAATTGAGGGCATAACGCCTTTTATGGGAGGATTTCCAATGCGAAAACAAAATGCACAACAAAAACTAATGGCTCACGTTATCGCAGGGGAGGCGCTGAGAAGAGGACCCTCATTAACATTAACGTTAACATTTGAGTTTGAATTTGATGAGGTATGAGCGTGCTAAGTGTACTGTTGAAAACCAGCCGGGCCCTGGGGTGATTTTTAACAGATATGATGTGTAGTTCTGTTTCCAGCCTATAAAATGCAGATTTTTATAAAAACGGGAATTTTGTAAATGTTTACACCAGCATGGATGCGTCTCATCACAGATCAACCCTATTACTTCGTTTACAGCTCAAAAAACAAATGTCACGGTGCAGTTACACTTTAAACAATCATTTTGCAGGTTGGATCGGTTTTCTGTGGTTATATTGGAAAAAGGTTGTAGTCCAGTAAATAAGGGGTACTAAAAGATTTGAAAAGGGGTACATATGCCACCGAAAATAAGACAACTGTGGGATCCTGATACTCAATATGCCTAAGTGTGGTGACCGGTTGACATAGCGTGCAATATTATCATTTAGCACAGCGAAATAACTCATTTTTGGTACAGGTACAGTAAAGCATATGGCATACTGAGGTGTGCGTCTACACAGGCTTAGTTAATGTAATATGACGTGTGTCTCTATTGCCTGTATACAGTTTGGTCTCCTATTCTCCTTCTGCACTATACTGTTCTTGGTTTGACGGGTTATGAAAACTTAGTTCTGGGTTATTTATCTTGTTGGTAGTGCATCCTGTCACACAACAGCTTTCAGGAAGGCTTCAGTTTTGATGTTAACTAAGTTTAACTGATTGCAAAGTCACCATTCACTCAGTTACGTTGCAGCAGAAATTATCTGCCCCGGGACGTTTACTGCACTTCTAATGTGTTCGTTACCCTATGGCGGAGTACTGCATTTCAGCCTGTGCTCCAGGCTTCCCGTGAGCGTGCACGCACGTCTACTGTACAGCGGGTGTCTGTGCGTGTTTGTGCATGAAGGTAGTCCTCTTTATCTGCATTCCTGAGTGTTTACGCCATGGAGCTGATGCTGTGCTGAAGCTGTACTCTCTTTACCTGCAGACAGACAGACAGACAGACAGGCAGGCAGGCAGACAGACAGACAGGCAGGCATAGATGCAGAACAACAGACAGACAGGCAGGCAGGCAGGCAGACAGACAGACAGACAGGCAGGCATAGATGCAGACCGACAGACAGACAGGCAGGCAGGCAGGCAGACAGACAGACAGACATACATGGAGGAAGGACAGAGAGACAGGTGGACAGACAGGCTGGCACGCAGACAGACAGGCAGGCAGAGAGGCAGATCGACAGACAGGCATAAAGACAGACATAGAGGAAGGACAGAGAGACAGGTGGACAGACAGGCAGGGGTGGGATTACTATCCTCTTACCTGTTGCTTTAATCAAGGGAATTAATACCGCACCGCTGGAGTCTGCCTGAAATAGCACTGTTTAAAGATGTAACACACACGCACGCACGTGCATGCACGTACGCACACATGCACATGCACACGCATGCATGCACACGCACACATGCATACAGATATGGCAAAAATCTGTCAGGCACCAACGTCTGCTTTTCGGGTTTGTATTATGACTAGTTTGACTGTGCCTGCCATCACTGGCCAGTACACCTGACACATGACACAGCGCTAGATCAGTTTATAAATGTGCACAAGTTATCATCAGCAAGTTCTAGCATGCAGAAGGAAAGTAAAGAAGGTTTATAAGGGGACAACATGCCGTTCAGGTGCTAATGCACTCCCCCTTTTTTACTCTCTCAGCAAGACGTACATTGCAGAGTAGATTTAAAGCCGTGAAGTTTATTAAAATCTTTTAATCAAAATAATTCTGCTGAGGCTGATTGATTCCACTGTGTATTTTTTTTAAGAGTGAGTAATATTGGCTGAAATTGTTATATATGGTTTGTAAGACATGCTGGAAGGGCTCCGCTATCCATTGGATTGTCAGACCTGCTTAAACCGGCCTTCCAAGAGTTTTATGAACCCCCCAGACTTTCACATTGCAGCAGCAAATGTACCATCAGTCACCTCACAACTCTCCCTCCCTCCCTCTCTATGTCTCTATCCCTCTCTCCCATCTCTCTTTCTCTCTCTCTCCCTCCCTCTCTTCTCTCTCTCCCATCTCTCTCTCTCTCCCTCTCATCTCTCTCTATCTCCCTCTCTTCTCTCTCTCCCATCTCTTTCTCTCTCCCTCTCATCTCTCTCTCCCCCCCCCCTCCCTCTCTCCCCCTCTCTCCCTCTCTGTTTAATGTAACTGTATCTTCATCACTCTGTTTCATTATGCTTGTCTTTCTGATATTGATTTGTCCCGTGTACCCACCACACCACCCAGCCCACCCGTAAGGATGTGCCAGACGGCCATATATAAGACAGGCAGAGCCTTTTTTGGTGCAGAGCGGGGGGTGCAGACTAATCCCCCCTCGTGGCTGGAGAGGCCTGTGGATTCAGGTGGAGAAGATGGGGGTCAGGGGAGAGGAGGGGAGGGGAGAGGAGAGGAGGGGGTAGGAGGAGAGAAGCCAGAGGAGAGGAGGAGAGCATAGAGAAATCCACATATCCCGCATTTGGCCCGCCGGTGTGAGCTTTCATGCATAGGTAAACCAAGTATAAACAGTAGTTGGTCTGGATACATGTGGTTCTGGTAGGACTGGTCTGCCAGAGGAGTGTAAAGTACACTTTGAGTGTTCCTAAATACGAATGTGTTCATGCAGATCAAGTGTTGAGGGCTGCCTATATTTGATCAGCAGAAGCTGTTAGTTTAGCATGCACCGTATTGGATTGCAATGGCTGCTGTGCTTTTCCCCTGTTAGCGTACATGGTAAATAAGGCTGCTCTGTTCTCTTTAGCCTGTAATCTGCAGGGAGTGGTGCCAGTTCTCACCCATATTAATAATGCACTGTGAGTAGTCGGGGCCTGGAGGCACACTGTGAGCTGAATTTCAGCCATTGTTCATGCATGAACACACAGAGTTCACAGCTCTTATTTGTTCAGTGCTTGGTTATTAAGTCGACAATATAGGCCCTATTGCATATGTCACATAACTGTCAGTCCGTTTGGAGGTGGAGTCGTAGACCGAGGAAAAGGTTCTATAGTCGCAAGAATCAGTATGGAGAGTTGGAAATTGCGTTTCAGGCCGGTATACCTCGTGTGTTGCCACTTAGCGTGGTTTAGGTGGGGCATAGGTGACTTGGAAACAACTCGAGTCAAAAACAGATAGAGATGATGCAATATGTAGCATCGGTTTTATTTGACTTTATTAGAAGAGAAAAGGCTTTTCTCAATGGAAAATATTCTTCCGACTTTGCAAGAGTGGATAACAAAAGACTACTTGTTCACAGGTTCGTCCAGTCACATGCAAAGGATTTTGTTGAAAGCGCCTGCGCATTTGAAACAGTTTCCCAGATGGATATGTGTTAATAACAGACCCAGATATCTGGTGTGTCTGTTAGGTTAAAGGTTCTAGTCAGGTTTACCCTGAACTTTTACATTTGAATACACCAAGGATTGATAACGATAGCATACTAAATAGAGGCTTTGAGAGAAAGTATCAACATAACTGACAGTTAGACATGTTACATTTGCGCATATCTTCCGGGATAATTCCCGCCTGGCCACAGGACTCTGTTAATCCAGCGTCTGTGTTTGTTTGTCGAGAACATCCCCCACAGACCTTGGGTGTATTTGCGTGTGTGCGTGCGTGTGCGCGCGTGTTCCCTAAACGGTCGCTGTAAACTCAAAGCATGTTTGCTATTTCAAGCACGCTGTGTTCATGGAACCAATGACAATAATGTAACATACTGTCGATCATTTGAATTTGGATCATTACAATAATCAATCAATAATTTTGGGTGAAATGTATTCAAGGAAAAATGTCAGAAGTCACAGAAAATATGTTGGTATTTCGGGGGGCAAATTTTGTTCATATGTTCTTAATTTTAACACATTATTAAAAATAATGGGCAAGTCAGGGGAAAACATTTGATGGGACGGGAACGTTGCTCCCGTGCTTAGCTGTGGCGATACAGCTGTTTGCCTCGCTGTGCCAGTTCATCAGACGTACCACCTCTTATTAAAACTGTTCTTAGCAGGAGCCAGAGGTATGATTAACATCCAACGCAAACCAAGTGATGTGGGAGATGTTGAGCGAGCCTGTATGTGTGTGTGTGTGTGTGTCATGTAATGAGTTTTGTTATTAGTGGCGTTATGATCGGTGCAAATGATACATCCCCAATTCTCTTTAGTTTTCTCTTCCTTTTGTAATTTTCCTTCATATCCCATCTCTCTCTCTCTCACTCTCTTTCAGAGTGGTCCGGGGGTGTCTTCCAGCACGTTCCTACAGTAAAGTGAATCACATTCCCTCGGACTGGTCACCAGGTAAGGTGACTACACACTCGTACTGTATCTCACAGTACGGCTGCTAATATTTAGCTGGACTTGACATAAAACTATATTCACTTGGAATCGCTGACCCCACCTTTAACAAGCTTCGTATTCAGACCGCGCAATACGAAGCAGCGTGGTCTAGCTAGCTTGAGGTTTGTGGCACTTATCTTCATTTGTGAAAACCACAGCATCAGAAATAACTGGTATCTTACTGTGTAAAAGTATAGGATGGAGACGGCCAGCTTGGATTAGAGTGCTCTCTCTATTGTGTCTGGTCTCATTATGGTAAGTGGAAGGTCCAGTGAAACAAATAAACGCCAGGAAGCTAGCGATGCAGCGCAGATCTGATGTATAATTAGCAGGAGGTTATTTATTAGATCTGTGTGCAGGCGCGTGCATGTGTGCGTGTGTGTATGGGGAGAGGAGAGGGGTCTGTGTTTAGCACCGTATCTCTGGGAAGGCTTGAGGCGGATGGCAGGCTGATGCTTGTGAGTTCCCCCGGCGCTATAAATATTCACAGGGATCCCATTCAGCAACGGAAATGTGTTTGTGTGTGCGTGTGTGTGCATGCGTGTGTGTGTGTGTGGGTGTGTGTCTGCAGCCAGGAAAGCTATAGGCTATTAAGAGCCGCCAGGGTTGCCATGGACAACAGCAGAGCCAGAGAGCTGCGACATCTGTGGGGTGTTTGTTTGTTACGAACGGCTTTCCTTCTTCCGCTGCTCGCCCTGTCTCGAGATAGAGAGAGAGAGAGAGAGAGAGAGAGAGAGAGAGAGACTGTGAAAAAGTGAAACATTTTAAAATGCAACGTCTCCACTCTTTCTTGAAGACCTTAAGGGCCCTAGTTTCCCCCGTCAAACCACCACAAGCGGAGGCACACGTCGATCCAATGTGTAGTCGGCATGTTCTTGCTCATTTCAGGACATAAGGCGGTGGCACAATTTCACCCCAGTTGTAAAAGGGTTGGATTAGAATGAATACTCTCTGTCAAGTCCAACTGCCAATTTCGTAATGAACAGTGAAAGTCTAGACTGGCTTGACAGAAAAGCTTCTCACACTGAGAGCCCTAAATGAGGGATGCACCAAATGAGAAATCCTGAAATAACAATTTGTCCCATTGCCGGGAGTTAGTGAAATACTCAACAGAATATTACTTGACACGTGCGCACGAAACGATACTTGTTGCCTTCTTACGCCATGCCAGCCGTGTCCAGCCAGTGACCGTTATGGCTGATATCTGTACCAATACTGTATATATATGTTTATTTTTATGCTTTATATAGCCCTTAATCACATTACGGTCTTTGAATATCGTCCCGATGTACGTTGTGATATCACCAGCACCGTCCCAGGCCTATACTGCACACTCCATAACCATGGATACCCCCCCCCCCCCCCACTCCCCCAGGTGTTGTGAGTTGACTGGGGCTGCAGGCCGTGCTTCACCCCCAGTTTAACGCTCCGATTCTGGGGAAGCATTTAACCCCTGCCCCCTGGCCCTCCATCGTCCCCAGCAGCCCTCTCTACATGGACATGTTCTATTTACGCGGCGGGAAAAATGTGGCTCCGTGCGCCTGTTTTCTTTATCGGCGGTTCAGCAAGGCACCGGTCTGTTAATAACTACATATTTGGGCAATTTTTTTGAATTCCCATCCGTCCCCTCTGAGCTTGATTACGTCTGGCTCAACATCCATGTCGCTGCCGACAATCTGCGTCCCCCTACAGGTTCTCTAGGGCGCTACAGGTGTCGGAGGGTACATTTGAACCATGCTGGCTACATTGTAGAAACACCAGATTATTATTCTTTCAGTGCGCGTACAGAACGGGCGGACAGATATTTGCTGGATTTCACTAAATGTGTTACAGTAGCTTGCAATCGCTGAAACCACCTTTAATGTATGTTTACTAATTGTATTAGCTTACACGCACGGACTCCACCTTTAAGGTATGTTTACCTATACTGTAGCATTGCAGCATTAAGCAGATGCCTTTATCCAAAGCCATCTACAAAGCCATGTACAATAGTCAACAGCTGAATATAATAATTACACAAACATGTTGTGTCACGTGTGGAATAATGATGAGTTATAAACGGACTGCATTTATATAGTGCTTTTATCCAAAGCCCTTTACAGAATTTTGCCTCACATTCACCCAGTCAAACACACATTCATACACCGATGACGATCGCTGCCATGCAAGGTGCAACCCACCACCGGGAGCAATTAGGGGGCAGGGGATTAGGCATTTTGCTCAAGGATGCTTACAGGGAGGTCAACACTGGGATTCGAACCTACACCACACAGACCACTAGACCATCCTGTCCCCCCCCAATAATTGCTAATTATGGCAAGAGCTCAAGCAATCTAAGATCTTAGCTTGCCATACAACAGGAAAGAATGTTTTGCTGTTTTTAAAAATGAAGACGGATGATTGCCTTTGAGGGCTCGGTTGTGAGAGCAGCTTCTCAATCTGTTGAGGACAATGGGTGGTTTTAAAATGGAAATGAACCACTGGCAACCTATGGTCCATGTTGAGGCCATGGCACAGCTGTTGTGTGAACCCAGCAGCACCAGTCCCTGCCTACTGTGAAGACCAGGGGAAATGATTCCCAGATAGAACTCATGCATGTGTGTGTGTGTGTGTGCGCGCACATGCATGTATGTGTTGTCCTCAGTGATTCTGACCATGTTTGGGCAAGCTCGACCCAGTACTACAGCTCCTGTCTGTGCTGTGTGCAGTGAGGCGAACCGCACCTCCAGCACCCCCACACACACACACACACACACACGCAAATGCATGCACACAAGCACACACACCTACACACTCACTCACACATTCACTCACACACAAACACAAGCACAAACACATGCACACACACACAAACACATACAGTATGCACACACGTATGCATGCACATACACGCACATAGACACGCACGCGCGTTCAGCCAAGGCTGTGATGTAACAGAGCATTTTCTGAATAGTTTGGTACTTTGGAATGTCCGCAGGAATCCCTCCCCTTCACCGGCCAGTACTCTAACCCCGTTTGCTGGTGGACCTGTGCCTGTACCTCCCTCACCTCCAAATGAAACACAGATCCATTTATGTGGAGATCAGATTAAAGGTATATTCAGCTATTGCAAGCTAAATGTAAGCTAATTCACTTTTTGTAAAATTCAGCTAATATCTTCTTGCATTTTGCTAGCTTACCGTTCTCTGCGTTGAAACAATAATGCGACTTCTACACAGCCCTGGCTCCGTAAATAGTAACTTAAAGTGGCAAACACAGCTCGTATGAACAAAGCCGTAGCACCACGCTTTGCTTCACAATGCATTTAGAATGTGAGGCGACGTCACGGAGGTCTGCAGAGCGATACTGGTTTGATTTGAGCTTGAAGTTAGCCCGCTTGAAGTTAGTCTGTTGGCCCACACATTACCGAGTGGGCAGGGTCTGTCCTCGGGAGACCCTGAATGAGAGCAATAATAAAGCCCTTACAAAACACTAACAGTACCCCTCTGTGTGCAGTCTGAAGTCATGATCCAACATGGCTCCTGACAAAAGCCCCGATTGGGGAAATATGTGCAACAGGGTGGGATAGCTGGGGAATAATTTAGCCTACTGTCAGAGGGCGGGAACAAATATAGGTTTGTTAAAGTCCGTGAGCAAATAAACAATTGCAGGCTATTATCTTTTATAATACATTTGAATGAAAAGGTCATCTCTCTATATATCCCCTCTCACACAGAGTTCCAGGTAAATTACTGGGATAACCTACAAACAATGTCATCATCACTGAGTCGTAGGAAATCGCTTGGAATTACAAAGTGATTTTTTCTATAATGGGCTGGTATTTAGGCCTATATTAACGTGGGTATTTGTAGGAGGGCAAATTACACTACAGCACTGACATTACTGTGAGGAAGTGACAGTATCAATTAATCCATTGGTGAAAATGGCAACCATAAAAATAAAATAAAAAGTCTGGGAGT
>JAODUH010072807.1:0-16209 GCA_027564835.1 Typhlichthys subterraneus
CAGGGAGTTGGAGGGGTGGTGGGGGGGGGCAGGGGCAACACCAGAGAGGAAGGACAGAAACAATTAGATCCATGAGGTCAGCACATGTAACCGGAACAGATAACAGAGCTTCCCATTTCATCTCAAGACTGTTTTGATCCGTCATAAGGCCGAAGGCTGCACTTCTATCAAGGACAGGCAGCCAAAACATGTGGCGTGACTAGCGGGCTTTGGCTGGGATTAAAACAAAGTCCTTATAGCCAAGTCTGGCCACTCAGCAGCCATCTTGCTAACGCTGATAGACAGATATTAGGAGCGTATCTAAATGAAGTAGGAGAGAGCCACACAAATCATTGCACTTTCAATGGTTGCCATAAAAACTGCATGTACACCATCACCAGTCAAACCTGATAAGAGATTAATCAAATGTGTCAGTGACTGCCCCAAAATAAGGATTAAAATCTACCCCACCTTCCCAGGTTATGCTGTGCATGAGCATCTGTCGGCTTCGTCAGTACATCCATGCAGTTGGCTTAATAGGTTAAGGTTTGGCTGTACTACATTAAAGTGTAACTGCACCTCAGCGTTGAGCCAGACTCCACCCACTACAACTTTTAAAAATGCTTCAAGGAGCTGAGTGAGAGGAGGGGAGGGGCTGAGAGGGGAACCACCATTAACACTGACGTTAACGTTTGAATTTCATGACGGATGTGGTGTACCGAGTGTACCAATGAAAACCGGCCAGGTCCTGCGGTGATTTTTAACGGGTATGATGTGTAGTTCTGTTTTCAGCTCAAAATGTTGTTAATAATAACACCAGCATTGATGTGTCTCATCACAGATCAATCTTACAGCATTATTTTGTTTACAGCTCAAAAAACACATCATAGGGTGCAGTTACACTTTAAAAACAATAGGCTCTTTTCCTGCAACTGCCATATTTGCCTTGATGGACTTCATGCAATAGAGTTCCACCCAGACATTCCTAAGCGCTCTGTCTCGTCCACATAATGTCCCCGATTAAAGCAATGCAGCATGACCCACTGTGAGTCCCTTGGCGAGCTAATGTCGCCTATCTGATCGACCGTGTAATCTGGGGTTCAAAGGTGAGCGGTGCAATGTTACCGCGAAGTCAGCTCCCCTGTGCTTCTTGTGTCGGCTCAGGAGAGGGTTGGGTTTGCCTGCCACGCCGTCCCGATGCCGTCGACTTGATATGTGCTGAGGGGACGTGAGCACACGGGCAGGGGGCGGAGTCAGAGAACATGCATTGGCACCATGTCAAAGAAAGGGGGTGGAGTCAGAGCCAATGTCAAAGAGAAGTCAAGACAAAACAAATGAAGTGTCCTTATATTTAACACCGTCAAACTGTAACTGTAAATTGCTATATATTGTAGATAATGACTATAATTACTTTTCTTAATTGTAAACAGTATAAACTGTAAAATATATAAATTATACTGATAAACAATAGATATCTTTTTTTTTAATGAAAGAATAATAAGATTATTCATGTATTTAGTGGTTGATAATTTATTGCTATAAGATATACATACATATTTATTTTTTATTTATATTTATTCATATGTTTCTAAATCATTCAGTATACACTAAAGCTAAACAGACCTATTTTAAAGTGAAGCATACAAATATCCTCGTCTCTCTTGGCACAGTAATGCATACCTGTTTAAGCTGCAGTTCAGAGTTGACCCGCACGTTGCAGATCTCACAGTGGAAGGTGCGTTCCTGAGTGTTGGGGTCCAACGGGCCCCCAGCTTGCTCCCCACTCAGCTTGGGGCCTAGGCGAGGGTACGCCTTAATGGGGCCCAGCCCGCTCCGCGCCTCCAGGATAGTTTTGTGTTTGGTACCTGCACACACACACACACATACACACACGTGCACACACATGCACACATGCACACACACACACAAACATACATACACACACACACACACACACACACACACAAACACGCACACATATGCACATGCACGCAGGAACGCACACACATATGCATGCACATATGCACATTTGCACACACACACACACACACACACAGGGTTGACATTGAAATTATCCACAATATAATTCACAATTTTCACTAATAATGGAAGGTATTGGTGTAATCATGATACATAGCAAGAGTGTGCTATGAGTCATACACGCGCTCATCTGTTGACACTGAAATTGGCCTTGGTGCATTCCTGTCTTTGCACTGATGGAGAGATAATGACAATGATGAATCAGGATGTGAAAGAGACAACCCATACCAGAGGCTGAATTCTCATCAATTTGAGTAGCTCCATATGTGCTGCATACTTTCTAAGACGATGATGAGATGGATAGACATGAATTATGACTTCTTCACCACTAGAGGGCAGTCTTAAAGCAGCTGTGCCGGTGCTTCAATAATACTGCATGTTTTATTCTTTCTTTCTAAAATCTAACAACCCTCTATAACATTAAAACTGCTGACATTAGCACAAAATGTCTGGAAGATAAACTGAAACTGACATTAACATTGATTGTTAACTGTAAATGTTAACTGCCCGCTAACAATTGTTACAACTGACGTGCTGTAATATGCTGTTCAGCCACATACAGTATCACAATTTAAAGAATATGAGCTTAAATAGGTTTATATTTTAGTTTTTATTTATTTATTTTAATGTATCTATGTTTTGGTCATCATTACCTTCACAACACATTCCTTATATGAAGCCAAACTTTAGGTCTACGATACAATACAAGCCCTTTCACGTGGCCTGCAAAGACCAATGAGTTTGCCAGAATAGTTTCTTTGTAACTAATTACATGCTTTGTTCTAAGTCAAAATATTCCAGTTATGTCCAGATCCCCCTTCCCCCCATCTATCTCCCGCTTCCCCCCATCTATCTCCCCCTACCCTCCATCTATCTCCCCCTTCCCTCCTGCTATTTCTTACTCCCTTTCAAAGTAAAGCAGACCAAGTTTGCTGGCTATGGCGAGTTCGGGCTGCTTCATCAAAACACTGTGAGCTGAGCTGAGGCAACAGAAGAAATATTGTGGTAAAGGGGAGAGGGGGTTTGGGTGAACACAGTGGTTTTGGAGTCCAGCGGGATATCAATGGCAGGAATGAGTGTATTCACTTGCGGCCAGGCAATGTGCACTTGGGGTGTCAGTGTTTGCCTTTGGTCTATTTCCAGAGGACAACGGATGGCCCTGTGGAGCATTTGTCTCTTTGAGTGTGACTCCTGGTGTCTAGCAACAAACAACCAGACAAGACACAAAAATAAACACAACAGACAAGAGTGTTTGCAAAGTGTTGAGATGAGTGCCACGCGTGCTTGTCTTGATGTCTGCACGGCACATGCGTTTATCTTTGAACCCGGGTAACACACACAGTTGGGGTTTTTCAGAAAGGGACAGAGATTGCTTCCAGGTTGACTTCGCTGCAAGGTTGAGTTGAACTGTAAATCCTGAAGGGGTTAAAGTGCACTGTACTTCCCTATAGCTGAGCCAGCCTCACATTTATGGCATCTTTATGATACAAGACCTGGTCTACATACAGTGCCCTATATGGATAAACAGTACCCTGTTATACATGTGTCAAAAGCCAACTGAACAATATTAGCTGCTGCTTGGTTCAAAGCAATTATAAATTCCCTTCATGTGTGAATGTGAATGTGTGAGGATATGATTGTGTACTATATATGCGTGCGTGTGCTTGTGCGTGTGTGTGTGTGTGTCATCTGTTGTGTGTGTGTGTGTGTGTGGGTGTGTCATCTGCGTTTGGCAATAAAGCAGGAGTTAAACGAACCTCAGAGTTAACTCCAACTACAGTGTTGCCAAATATAAACTTTTTATTGATGCTTTAACAACATTAGCTACACACTGGTTGTACTCTTGTCTGGCAGGATGGCCTGCTGACATGAACTGATTGAAATAAAGCATTGATGTTTGCGTGTGTGTGTGCGTGTGTGTGTGTGTGTGTGCGTGTGTGTGTTGGGGGGGGAAGGGGGGTTGACCTGGCTTGGTACTCGGTTACAGCGGTTGCGCACCGCCTGTGTCAAACAGATCAGCTATGCATGGTGCTCCTCTTATCCTCAAACACTAAAGTGTAACTGCACCCTAACTTGTGCTTTTGGGCTGTAAAACTAAATGAGACTGCTCTCACTGAAAAGACTAGAATCAATAGAACATATTGAGCTGAGTCTCGGGCTAGGAAACAGGACCAGAAACCTCTTCACACACCTTTGTTGTGAGCCTCCAGCTGTGACAGGGAGTTGACGGCCACCTTGCACAGGGCACAGTACAGCAGCTTCTTGGCCTTGTCCTCCTCCATCTCCGGGTTCGAGGGGCTGCCGGAGCCGGGCCGCTGCTCCGCGTTGGCACTGTCCGGTGATATGGAGCCCGGCGGCATGAGGGGGAGAGTCGGGGTGGGCAGCAGGGGGCACAACGTGGAGACGGGGGAGTCCATGGGCGGGGTGGGCGGGGTGTTGAGGAGAGGAAGGGGTCCCGGAGCCAGCAGGGGCCCGTTTAAATGAGCCAGGGGCATTGGCTCATCTGAGAAGAGAGAAGAGAGGCCTATGTTAGACGTAGACTACATCTGGGCCATGCTTGTGGTGTAGCTCCCACTATGAAAGCGCTTTGCAACACAGATGGATGGACCCTCATGTGAGCTGAGGCAGGTTGCCCTTAGAAACCACATCTCTAACCAGGAGTAGTAAGTGAGATAGAACGACCTAACGTGTTTGCATGAGGAGTGGGCTTTATTCGCCTATGACCCCCCTCCCCCCTTCCCCCGTCACACCCCCTGACACACCCATACACACACACACCTCCCCACCCCCAAGTGTGTTTAAAGGGTTCTTTTTTATTTCAGCAGTGGTGAGACATGAAGGGCATCAGAGAGGGCGGGTCCATGTAGCGTACAGGAACAGGCTGCTAGTCAGACATTTACTCTCACTGATGTGGTCTAATATTATGGAAATGTTTCCCGAAGGGAGAAATAGAAAACAGATACTTCAGCCTGTACGCATTCGAGTCTCTCTCTCTCTCTCTCTCTCTCTCTCTCTCTCTCTCTCTCTCTCTCTCTCTCTCTCACACACACACACACACGCACACACCTGTCATTTTTGGCAAGGATAGGCAGCAAAATCTCAGTACAAATACTGAACGTCACAAAGACGCTGATGTTCAAGAAAAACATGATAAACAAATTCCCTCCCCTCTTCTGTTCTCTCCGTATCCCAGTGTATAAGTGCATAGTTGCTGTTTGCTGTTTGCATGTGTGGGGGTTTAAGAACATTTTCCCCATCTACGCACGCTTCGATGTCAATGTTTCATGAAAGACTGTAACATGACACAAAAGACATGCATGTATACAGTACAGGCATGTACAGTACTGTATATGCTCCACTGTAACATGTGTTTCTAGTCAGCCACTCCCAGTCGTCAGACTTGTGGTAATCACTTGGCAAAGGGTGTTGCTTGACTAAAGACCCCCTATATTTGGGTGGGGTACATTTCAGAGTTCCGTTGGGGTTCTTCCCATCAGAGGGGACCGGCCCTCCGTCTTCCACACAGGATATGAGGCTACAGACAAGGGAGGTAAAAAAAAACCCAGAGGTTTTAAAGTGATAACATGTACTTACATGCAGAAGCCCATTGACTTTAACAGTTTAATGTCTCATTTCAGGCTTCTGACCGTCACATGAAGTGGCGATTGCCGGCAAATACAGTAGATGTTTTTTCTTCTTCTCTCCATTCAGTGAGGTAGAAGCGGAGGGAGGCTTATTGAACCTGATCCTCCCATGAATGATGCATCATACGTGGAGGCCGTTTGCTGAGAAGGTAACTAGAGTTATTCCTCCTTCCATCAGCACTGATGAATATGCCATTGTGAGTGCCTTCCATTCCACTGTTTTCAAAGACTGAAACTGTGCATTTCCACACTGGAAGTTTCCAAGCTGCTGAGCTTCAGGCTGCGTGTGTCTGACGTTTCATCAAGCAAAGGGAAAAAAGTTTCTGATTCTGCACGACATTAAAAAGCCTAGAAACTGGTTTTAAGGGGCTTTAATCTCACGCTATGCCCACATAGCAGTCAGTAAGCTTGTACACATCAATGGGGAGAGACACATTTATACTGTGGTTGTACCAAGCTTTTCTATACAAATACCATTTCTCTCTCACACACACACACACACACACACACACACGCACACACACACACACAGTACTTGCCATGTCAAGTGAAAAACATGTGGTCTGTATTAAAGTTGAAGCAGAGGTGGGTTATGGGCCAGACCCTAATAGGGGAATTCACTGTACTTGATGGGCTGGAGGCTCGCCACCCCCAGACCCTGCTTAGCTCAACTCATACCGCACACAACGCCTCATATCCACCCACCCCCCCCCCCCCTCACACACCCCTCACCCCTTTCCCGCAAACCCCTAATTAAAGTTAAGTTCAGATTCAGGCTAACCATTCAGGCCACATAGACGTAGAGAAATCACTGTCTCGCTATCCCACCACTAAACAGAAAATAGCACACATTTTCATTTTGTCACATAGTTTAACTTTGGTGGGAAGTGTGAAATATGCTATTCTCCTACTACAGTATGCATGCAGGGTGACAACTGACTAACTGACAACTGAGAGAGCTAAACTGAATATTTTGCTCTCTCTTACGTTACAATTTTGTGACCTAATATTTACTTTAATATTATTAATATATTATTAATATATATTTTAACCGTATATGTATTTTGTGACTGCGTGTGGAAATAGATACATAGACACTACAGTACTGTAGATATAACTCAACACTGCTCTTGGACCTAAGTGGTCTCCCTTCAAACCAGACAGCCTCTGAGTTGATGAATCATTTACTGGGACAGGTCTGGAAATACAGGTAACGGCCTCCAGATACTTTAAAGTCCCGCTGCTTTTTACATTCCTGTTACTGTAATTCCATTCAGAAATTAAAAGTAGGCACAATATGCAATCCGGGGAGAGAAAGCTCTGGACTCAACCAAAGGCATTGTAATAGAGGAGGAAATAAAAAGCCCTACTATTTACTTACACTGAACAGAAGGGATCACAGTTCATCCCCCAATCAAGTGACTATTTCACTAAAGGCCAAATAACCAACATAACAGACATGGTCATGTCTGTAGTCTAAAATGACAATAAAAGCATGTTAATGATGACCCCAGACACTCAAGTAATTTATTTGCATAAAATAGTGTAACCTAAAACACAATTGAAACATGAGGGAAACTATACATATATTGTTTATATATTATAAAGCATAACGTTTAAATAGGGACAAGATGCCTCATATGAATGTATATGGAAGCAGCTGGGACAATTTGCATGCGATACAGTGAGCAGCGATCCATACATCATGCTCATTCTAAATGTCAGTCTAAAAGGTAAACACATTACAGGAGGCTCCATGTGTTTCTATGCTGCCAGGCACAAGGAGCTTCCAGCTGGCATACCAGAAGAAGCTTTGCCGCAAGACTGACCTACATGTATTTAGACTTGCCATAGATGTGGTATCTGTCATATAGCAAGATGTGTGTGTGTGATTGCGTGCATGTGTGTGTGTGTGCGTAACCGCTAAGATGCAGGGGTTACTTGGGGAGGATGACTAACCCCCATAATCCCTCCTCCAACTCTCCCCTTCCCTGGCCGTGCTTAATGATTAACGAGCTCAGAAACATAACACTGTCCTAACCGCAGCTCATCCCCATTTATAATGCAGCAGGGGTGCTTACCTCTGCTATGCCCAACTGGCACGCACGCACCCGCCCACGCAGATACACTATTTACCTTTTCAGAAACTCAAGCTGATCTCTTTGTCTGTAGACGGGTCTTATAAAAGGAAACACACAGTCCTAATTTTGGCTTTATTCGCCGTCACATCCAGGAATGCGGGCAAATATAGGAAGAGTGTGGAAGAAATATCTGCTCTGTGTAAATCAACACCCGAGTCAGCGCGCAGCCATGCAACCCTAACCCCCCCCACACATGAAAGTCATCTGTTTAATTGACCTTGGGCGTGTGTGTTTGCGTGGCGTAGGAGTGCTGTAACATCACAGAGGTTTAAAACAGGCCCTTCATTAGAGGGGGAGTGTCAGAGTAAGGGGGAGGAGGGAAGGAAGGATGGAGCCTCTCTCCAAGTAAACAGCTGCTTCTCCATGTCCCGCAGGCATGGCCAAACCCCCAGGACACCAGGCCTAGCGAAGGCCCTCCTCTTCTGGCACGGCAGCCTTTGACCACTCCTTAAGCTGTCCTCACCACTCACACTCTCAGCATTCACGTCGACCACGAGAAACTGTTTCAGCTCAACTGAATTTCTGTAAAACCTTTGACTGACTTGCCTTAAAGTCTACACGGTGAGGTTTGGTATTAAAGATGGTTTGTTTTCTAGCGCAGTTGTTTTTGCTTTTTTTTTTCACCAACTGCCAATGGGGCCTATTTCTTCACTGGCCAATACTTCTATTGTGTCTAGGCAGTTTGAAGCATAACTCGGTCATGACTGTATACTATTCAGTCCAGTTGGTCTTCTAGTTTGTATTTCCCTAGTGTTCCCTGTTTTCCCAACACTTTTCCTTGTTCCAGTCCATGTTTTCCCTTTTTTCCGTTGTCCCCAATTGCTTGACGCCATTGGTTGTATTATTACCTTCACCTCTTCTCCTTAAACCCTGTGTTTCTCTTAGTCGGTTCCTGGCTAATGTTTGTAATTTCTCTGGTCCCCATTTTGGTTTGTCTCTTGTTTCATCTGTGTACCCTGCCTGTACCCCAACAATGATTGTGCTTAGTAAATATTTGGACCAGTTGCACTCCTATCTCTGAGCTTCCATGCACATGGAGCCTATACCACTTACACCGTTACAATGACATGCTTCTCAATATTCACATAAAAACACCTCAATGAAATGTGTATTTTCTAGCAACGAGTGATATGAGAAGGTTGAATCCCCCCTCCCCCCATACAGTTGGTTCAATACAGCAAACAAGCTAAATATAATCCTAAACATAAGCACGCAGGCGTACATTGAGGCATAACAGAAATTCATGTCACTTTTAGGTAAATTAATCAATGTGAATCCTAGCAAAAACCTGGTCAATAACTTCAATCCAACACTGCATATTATTTACTCATCTATTCCACAGAAAATTCTGAATTCCCCTGATGTATCTTTGTCACTGTTAGCAGGAAGTGCTGCATACTTCCAAGAAAAGATGATACAACCCGTTCAAGATACAGTAGAGTAGAGGACATTTCTGTTGATACCCTATCATATCTCAGTCTACAGAAAATGGCAAATGCAGTAAAGCAGCAAAGCTGGTTGAATTAAAAGACAACAATATGACCTCAGCAATGAGGCATGTTGTGTTGACATGGCTATGGGTCTTGGTCAGCTATGGGTCAGCTGGGAAGGTGTTGGGGAAACACATTGGACACAAAGCTTTATACAGAGCAAAAGCTCTCTGGGCCACTGGCCCTGAAGATAAAGACACATAGACACATTAAGATTATTATATTATACATACTGTATGTGTAGATGTGTTTGCACATGCATACGTGTACTGTACACACGGCGAGTATTCTCGAGTAAGCACTGAAACGCACACAAAAACAGTTCTGCAGTAGTCTATGGACCTACAGCACATACTATGCACACACACACACACACACACGCACACACACGCACACACACACGCACACACACACGCACACACACACACACACACACACACACAAAACAGGGACCAGGAAGAGCATAGGCTCTCGTCGGGTCACGAGAAAGTGGCTTGGATGGAAAACGGCATTCTTTCACATGTTGCTACTTTCAGATTTAGTCGGCAGGCTTGTTTTGCCCCCCCACACACACACACACACACACACATACACACATCGCAGTGATCTCACGATTCTTTCATTTATGGCTGGCTTCCTGCCTCCCCCCCTCCCCCCCATGTGGAACGGATGAACGGGCTGGCTTTTCACTACTCAGTGGAGATTGGATGGAGCACTGTATTTATAGAAATAACAAAAGACAGACAATGACACTGAATTCTTAAGGTGGCAGTATAAAGTAAATATAGCCATGGAAAAAATTTACAGACCATCGTAAATTCTTTAAATTGTAATAATAGAAATATACTGTAAATGTAAGGAATATAACATAAATAGAAAATGTCTTTAAATACAAATCTAAAAATACATACTGTATATTACTGTGCATGTAAGTAAAATATAGAAATCTATAAGTAGTCAAAATCTGAGTAACTGTTGCAGTGGTCTTATTTTTTCTGAAGCTGTATATACATTATAGATATAAAGTCAAGTCAAGTCAAGTTTATTTGTATAGCCCTTAATCACATTGCAGTCTCAAATGGCGGTACAGTCTATATTTCACATGGAAACAAACAACACCCTCATCACCTGCTCCTCCCCCTGGGCAAGAAAAAAGTTAAATTAAAATCCCCACAGGGAAAAAAAGTAAGAAACTTTAGGAAGGGACCACAGAGGAAGGAATCTACCCTTCCAGGACGGTAAATACAATAGGCAAACAAGATTTAGCATTAATATTTATCACATTGTGCCGCAATTAAGAAATAACACATTGCAGAAATGTAATACATTTTGTAAGTTAGGTTAATATAGAGTATTTCCGTATTTACTGTACATGTTTAATAATACCTGAGCAGAAATAGCATTTTGTTATATTCCAGTCTTTAGTAAATAACCATGACCTCATAGGAGAAGAACTATTTTTACCAAAAGCTGTACCTCCACTGTGCATTAATTTGAATCCAAGGCACAAAATCTTACACATGAGCATGCACACATGCACACATACACACATGCACAGCTCGTGTTGAGGTTTTTTTTTTCACTCAGTGCCTCCAATAGCAAAGAAATACTGATCATATTATAGTGTTTTAGTGTTTTTAAAATAAGGTCGTAAAGGACCCAAAGGGCTGGTGAATCATACTTTCGGTCACAATGATTGCTCTGTGACCTCTAAGTGTCCTTGAGGTGGAAATGCTTGGTAAACACTGAACTCTATAGAAAAGCTTTCTAAATGTCACCAAAATACGTCTGTTCCGCTCATTGCTTATTGCTGGATCCAGTGACAGGGCGGTTACACTGAGGCAATGGAACGTTCTGGTGAGGGAGAGGAGTGGGACAGAGAATGAGAGTGCCCGTCCCTTTTACAGTATGAGAATACTGTAAAAAGAGTATGGAAAGACTGAAGGAAGAGGTAGAGAGAGAAAGGTAGAACGCAGAGGGTGAAGACAGCACAACAAACTCTGCAAAAACTTCAATTATTCCGCGTGTCTCTACCATTTAATTACCTGCCATTTAAAACTGGTCAGCTGTGCTGTTTAAAATGTTGTGGTATGTCGCATTCAATCCTTTGACATTAGTGCCTGCCATAATATTCTCTCTCACAAGTGTTACTTTTGCACCTGCTCTCCATTCCTCGGTTTGGACAACCGGGTTAATTTGGACACAAATACAAATAGCTTGATAATTCCCACTAACTCACTCCACAGAGCCCTGGTAAATGGGGTAGTCAGTGCCACTTACTATCGGCCTTTAACAGGGCGGACACTTAAATCAACTTTGCATTGTTCATCATGAGGAAAGCTTTTGCTTTTGTCTGAGACAGAGAGGGTATTTAACATCAGTTTGTTTTGAAATTAAATAAAGGCTCTTTTAGGGAACAAAATGTCTGAAGAAGGATACTGATACAGGGTTACACAGAGCAGGATACTACTGTAAATTGCATAGTACAGGGCATCTAATAATAGGATCCTCTATATTGAAGGGGCTACGGAGTCTTTAGAGCAGACCACACAGCAAGGCTTTCACTGCAAAACAAACCATAGTCCAGGACTTAAAAGCAAGTGTTTTTCATTCATTGATAATAGTAGATCGAGCATTTCCCAAAGCATTGTTTAGTTCCAGTAATACTGGAACTAAACCAGTATTACTTATTACTTATTACTTACTTATTATTAAACCAGTATTGTTTTCAGTAATACTGGAACTAAACAAACAAAGACACAATGCAACTGATCAAGGGCAATGAAAGTCCAGACTGGAATAACACACAGAGGGTTTTATACATTTGTTCTTCTCCTGTGTCGTATTACGTGTTTGTGTCATGCTCCGTTACCTGGTTACGTGTGTGTCTTGCTCCGTTACCTGCTTTGCTGGAGTCGCCGTCGGAGACGGTGCTGGGGGCCCCAGGTGGGGAAGGGGAGGAGGCGGGGGGTGCCGTTTGGGGCTTTTCCCCCTCCTGAGGCCGACTCTTGGAGGTCTCGATGCCTTTGACTCTCCTGGCGTGGCGGTTGCCCTTGTAGTGGGCTTCTGCTTGGCTCTGGAGGACCACACACAACAAGAGGCTTATGGGCTGGAGATGAGCACCAGAGCTACCATGTTCATAAAACATACACACACACACAAACAAGCACACCCTTAACTATACACTCACACACACACACTTCCTGTATACATACATGCACGCCACGCACACACACATGCACACACACCCTTAACTATACACTCACTCACACACACACTTATACACTCATTCACGCACGCACACGCACACTCACACACAAACACACACACACTTAAACACGCATGCACGCACACACACACACACACACACACACACACACACGCGCACACATGCACACACACACACACACAAACTCACTCAAACACACCTCATTGTTCTGGCATGTTACTCAATATACACTGGAGAGCAGAGATAACAGGCTGTCGGCAGGCTTATGGTGAGCAGACAGAACAGATGCATCATGGGAATGAAATGGTGCTGTGGTGAGCACCATGTGGCTATAGCAACGCCTTGGGACACATGTCTGGGCCCCCTCGTAGCCCTGCTGTCACGTAGTACGTTCCGGTTTCTTTATCAGCTTTTCAGCCCACTAACACACACACACACACACACACGCACACACGCACACACACGAACGCACACGCACACAAAATGTCTCCAGCCATTTTCATTACGTGCCAGGAGAGTTGAACTTTGGGTCAGCGGGATGCTATGCTGTCTATGTAGAAGCCCCATAGGCTTAACAACCCCTTCACTAGCCCAACATCATCCTATACACACACACACACACACACACACACACACGCACACACGCACACACACACACACACACTTCTAGCACAGTATACATTATTAAGTGGCTGGGTTTGGCGTACGTGAGCTCCTGCAACACAAATACTGTGACCGGGCCCGGCTGCTCCGTAGAGAGAATCAAATGATCCTGGGACAAACCCAAACTTAATTGCTTGCTTACGGAGTGGACCGACTATAAATATGCTACTGTATACCAGTCATACTGTTGGTGGGATAAAAGAGGAGGGGTGGCTTTGAGTCTGGAGGTTCTCAAGGACTCAAGAATATCCTAGGCTACATTTCAGCAGAGGAAAACACACAGGGTCACAGTCGAAGTAGAAGCTATAGTGTGGCTATCTCTTTCTGAAAGTCTAGACCCTAGCTAATGTTCTGAGGGTAAACAATAGAGGTGAGTCATTCATCACTGGAATACGGACTGTCTCCGCAAGCGTGTGTACGTTGGGGGGAGGTAGAGGTCTGTAATGCACCTGGGATACTGTAGAAGATGAGATTTGGGGTTGGAATACCGAGCTGTCGCCAATCGTATGCCCTTTTTTAAGACACTCACTGAATGCACAGTCAGCTCCCACACATATTGTCTACATACATTATACATTTAATCTCAATGAAAAATAACATTCCACTAATGCAGTCATGTTCCAAAATATGTGAATCGGCTGGACATATTTCTTCTAAGTTTTCGCACAGAGCTGAATTGATAAGCATATTCCATATATACAAAAAAATGGCCAAAACATTGCTGTACTGTATAACAAAATTTGACAGTGCATTCCAAAAATGATACATTCACAACATCAAATAGAATATGCTGCTTACATTACTCGAATCAAATCAGAAATATTGTCATATTCGGAAAAATAGTGGAATATTAGTGTACATGTAAACGTAGTCAAAACACTATGCTATGTTTTTCATTCAGCCAAATCAACTGAGAGCACGATGGCTCTCTTGCATTGTACATCCACTAGCAGCAGTTCAGTTGTTCAGCGTGTAGCAGAGCATGTCTGCCAAATAGCCTAATAATCAAGGGGGCAATCAGCAAGATAATTATTAGGGGGGTGGTGTCACGGATCTGGTCCGTGCCCTGTATAATATGTATGCATGTCATGTGTATTTTAATCTTTATATGGACGTGTCTAAATGTTTGGACGCTATGTGGAACAGGTGTTTCTTCAAGAGTTAATTGCATGGCTATGACTAATTAGCTTAACAGGATCCAGCTTGTAAACATTGTGCACCTTCCTCAGGCACTCTATTTGTTTCACCTACAAATTTGACATTATGTGAAGGAAAACCTCAAACATTTAGAAAATATACCATGGAATGACCCCTTGAGCTCTTGCGACTACCTCCTGATTCTAAACACTTGGTATCAAGTTCTGTATCCACCGACCATCTGAAAGAGTCTATCTAGAATAAATACATGTTCAATCAATGCAAGGTAAAGACTAATACAATATAAGGTCATGCATAGGCTTGGTTATTTGAAAACAAAATAAAATGTATCCCACAATCTCTCCCCTATGTGAATGTGACAGACATGTACTGTAAAACATGGCAGGGTACATTATAATGTCTTTCTTGGTTTTCCCAATTTGCATGATTTCTGGTTAAATATATTTTGAATGATTTTCCAATGTTTATGGAAGGGTCTCAGCTTGCTCTTTTTGGATGCTCATATAATATTTCAGACAGTTCTCGGCCATGAAGAATAGATGACAGTAATGTTTGGAATTTTTGTAAATGTTTGAACATAATTTTCTCTATATAGGAAATCATCTTCCCATCCATGCTTTCATAAATGGTATAATGAAATGATTGTAGTCATAAAGCTGGATATAATTTGATTCCATAGATCAGGGTTTCTAAATGCATGTCCTAGAGTACCAGTGTTGAGAGTGTCTCTCTGCTTCACCTGATTCAAATGAATGGGTCGTTATTTGGCTTCTGCAGAGATTGATAACGCATTACCCATTCAACCCATTCATTTGAACATCAAAGACTCCACTGGATCTAATTCATCCTTGAAATGTACAACAACTACTGTATGAGGTCCGTTTATAGATTGCTTAAAGGCAGGGTTAGTCATTTTCGAGAATGCTTGCAAATAATATCCTTCCGCGCTTCACTCCACACATTAAAACACATTATGAAGCAAAGTGAAGTACTACGGCTTTGTTGATCTGAGTGATTTTCGCCACTTTGTTAATATTCCTATACGGCAACAGGGTTCTGTATAAGTATCAGATTATTTTTTCAACACGCACAGAGAATGGTAAGAGCAAAATGCGAGGAGATGTTTGGTGTATTTGACAAAACATGTACATTATTATCGTACAAATTAGCTTGCAATAGCTGACTATAGCTTTAAAGTGTAACTGCACCTCAGCTCTAACTCCTCCCCTTGCACAATACATGCTCAAACATAGTGAGGGTAGGGGTGGGGGGGTCCCATTAACATTAACTTTAACATTTAAATTTGCACAAGCATGGAATACTGTTGGAAACCAGTCAAGTCACGGGCGAGTTTTAAAGGATATTACTTGTAGACTGCAGTCCAGTACAGTAAAGTATTGCAATGCAGACAGTATAGTAAAGTGCAGTGCAGTACAATACAATACAATGCAGTGCAGTGCAGTACAATACAGTACAGTACAGTACAGTACAGTGCAGGACACAGTACTGTACAGTACTATACAATAGAATACAGTACAGTGCAGTGCAGTGCAGTGTAGTATACGAGTCATGGAGGTTCTCTAGTGTGTAATGTTCCTGTGATGCTACAGCAGCTTAGCAGCAGCGGCAGCAGCACACACCGGAGGAGACGGAGAGGGATGATGAGAGTGCGACTGGCACTTTGTGTGTTAGCATAAGGGGCGTGCGTGTGTGTGCGCGTGTGTGTGTGTGTGTGGCACATCAGCCTAGTCTTGCTGCAGTGATGACGTAGGCCAATGCAGCGAGACGCAGGCTGTGATGTCACTAATGCAGCACGCCCCCAAGGTCATTTGGTGCCTCTCATTGCCTCACTGCCCCCCCCCCCC
>JAODUH010072818.1:0-16207 GCA_027564835.1 Typhlichthys subterraneus
GAAGTTTGGGGTCCCTTGCTGGAGCTGCTGCCCCCGCGACCCGACTCTGGATAAGCGGATGAAGATGGATGGATGGAAGTTAACAGCTGTTTTTGGAGACATCCGGTGATCTTTTATCCCCCAATTTGCTCTAAAATTATTTGAATTACGAAAATGCCCTGGCTAGCTAGCTACTGAGCTACTAGCATACAGCAGTGTACAGTGCCGGTACCAATGTAGTCCCAGGAGAGTTCTACCATACACATCAATTTAAACTGAGGAGGCTTGATAACTTACCAGGACATTTACTATCTATTTTTTATTTGATTGGGCACTCCAGCTTTTGGATCCTATAGCAATTACAAAACCAATTTCCAATGACTTTAAATTTGCACTATATAATTTCCACTCCCTCTCTGATAATAATAACGGAAACATGGCAACAACCAAATGTATTTTTCCATCTTAATCAGGCCGCCCCACCTGGCTATGTTTACATATCTCAACCACGCATTACAGGACGAGGGGGCGGGGTTGCTGTTCTTTACCTTGACAATTTGAAAACCAAATATTTTAGTGTACCTCCTTATACTACTATTTGAATGTCTTGCTTTTAAACTCCCTGGCTCCCAACTTCTGATTGTTTTAACTACATACACAGACTACACAGTTTTTTCAGTCCCAATACAGATACCGGCACTTTGGGTATCGGCCGATACAGAGTACCGATCCGATTCCAGTGTTAGATTACGTTTTAATTTCTATTTAATTTCTATTTTAGGATTTAGATGCATTTTAGAAACCTGCTGCTGATAGTGTGGCCTGTGTAGGTTAGACATGGCTGATGCTTGACCGTAGACCTGTGTGTACTTTAATTGGATTATACCAATGGATCGGTTACAACTGTCCATTTGTCATCGACACTGATCCAGCTATTTAAGTAATGATCTCAGTTTAGTATCGGTGTCATCCCTAATACAGACCTCCCAAACTAACTGACCTGTTTTTAACAAAATTGTCCTCGCCATTTACTTTCATTAGTGCCAAGTCTCCCAATGTACCGCTTGTGGGCGATTATAATATTAATGTTGACAGAACAGCTAGCTGTCCATTCACTGCTGATTTTATGTTGTTACTTGATGACATGGAATTCATCCAGAATTAGGGCTGTGTCGGTTTCCGCATTACCGCGGTCACGTGATCTTACCGTGTAATTGAGCTCATCACCGCAAATATTTTGTTTTTGCTGGTGAAAGTTACAAGAGTGCATTTAATGTGTGATATGAAAAATAAATCATAATTTAGCTATCATCATCATTGACTCTTTGTCTGTTATATTAAATATAAATCATTGTTTAGCTATCATCACTAGCTGTCTGTCTTCCATCATGTCCAACCGCTTTCGGAGAAACAGAACGGGTCCTCGTCACTACAGTTACTCACATGCCGGCAAGGGACAGTCTATTAAACATAGAGGATTTATTTTGTCTGTGTCAGATTATTATGAATTATTTTTAGGCTTGAGAACTGTGATCATGTTCAATGTAATATACATGCACACAGTACACAGAAAAGATAAGCATAGTGTAGCCTAAACAGTTGGAGTTAGATTTTAATTGCAAGTGTTTCTTATAGCAAACACATTTCTCTTGTGTAGTAATGCCCATGCAGTTGACAGACGCCGGCTAGTTGACATTTTATTCAACAATGACCAACCTAGTTAGGAAGCCAAATGTTACGTCGCCTATTAGGGCCCATTTCGGATTTAAAGCAGACGACAGGCGGCAGCTGGTTATTTTGGACTTGGCAGCATGCCGCATTTGTGGGAAACAAAATACCGGCCCTGCGGGAAAATACCTCAATATAATATAATATAAATAAGTTAACCATCCTGTGACGTTAGCGAGACTTGACAGCACACCTGCCTCAGGCGTTGGTGCTTCAACCTCAGGTCAGCAGCGACAGTTGGGAGTCTGAGGCTTTTGCCAGAGTAATGAAGTACCAACGTGGTAATAACCAGTGGCCAGCGCTGACTGATGCCGTGACTCGCTTTTTGGTGGAGGAAATGGTGCCACTCCGCATCGTTAAGAAGCCAGCATTCAAAGCCATGCTGCAGGCTTTTGACAAGTAATATGTCCTTCCCGATCTAAAGTACTTTTCACAAAAATCGATCCCTGAAAAGTATTAAAAAGTGAAGGACGGAATTATACGAGAGCTGAAAGACGTTGACAATTTCTCAGCGACCGCGGATATGTGGTCAAGCGTCTTAATTTAAAATCTATAAATATATTTTTTTAAATGTCGTTTCAGTTAAGCTGTAAACCGCCATACCGCGGTGATATGTTGACTTTTCACCGCGGTAAGAAAAAAATCAATACCGCCCCAGCCCTATCCAGAATGTTAATTTCCCAACTCCAAAGCCACATTATTGATCTAGTCTGCTCCACTGGTGTTTCTCCTGACAATGTTACTGAAGGACACCTCCCCATATCCGACCACAAACCCATCTTATTTGAAATATCTGCCCCCCTCCCAAAGCAATGACCCAACCACACCATCAAATTTAGAAACATTAATCCTATTGAACTCGTGAAGAATACTGACATCTACCCCTGTCCCAGTCTCACTCTTGGAACTCACCACTCACTACGATGACTGCCTTTCCTCCTCACTGAATACCCTCGCTCACCTCAAAACCAACTCAGTCTCCTTTACTCCCACTGCCTCCTGGAATACCCCTGAGCTGCGGCAGCTGAAGGCTGCTGGACGGCGTCTTGAGGGTCTGTACAAGAGGACTGGACAAGAATCTCATTCACAACCCTACATGGATCACCTCAATATACAAAACTGCCCTCTCAACAGCCAGATTTTCCTAATACTCTACAATCATCAAGGATGATAAAAACCCCAAAGATCTTTTTTCGACAGTTCTCAAACCTCCTGATAACTCCCACCCTGACCCCACGCCTGAATTGTGCCATTCATTTCTCAACTTCTTCAATGAAAAAGCATCCACTTCGATCATCTACAATCACCTTCCACCCAGGGCTGTTGAGAACCTGTCCTGGATGAAAACATAATTGGGCTCAAACTCTACCTCCTGCCTCTCTGACATCATCCCTGCCACTGAAAAGACCATTACTGAACTCATCATGAAATCAAAATCCTCTACCTGTCAACTTGATCCCATGCCAAATAGCCTCATCAAAACACGCCTTCCCTCCATCTCTCACCTGCTCACTAACACCATTAACTACTCTCCCCACCGGCTTCATGCCCCCCCACCCTGAAAACTGCAGCTGTGACACCCACACTCAAGAAAACCAATGCTGACCCCAATGATCTGAACAACCTCCGCCCCATCTCCAACCTTCCTTTCCTCTCTAAAACACTTGAGGGTGGTGGCCTCTCAACTCCTCAACCATCTAAATTTCAATAACCTACTTGAACAGTTTCAGTCTGGATTCCGTCCCAAACACAGTACTGAAATGGCTCATGTAAAAATCACAAATTACCTCCTCCGTGCAGCTGACACTGGCCTATCAATCCTTGTCCTTCTTGACCTGACTGCAGCCTTCGACACCATCTCCAACTCACTCCACACCTGGAATGTCTGGCTGGCATTGGTATTTCAGGAGTCACACTATCCTGGTTCTCCTCTCATCTCTGACCGCTAAAAAATTCATCCATCTGAAATCCCACAGATCAAGATGTGAGGCAGTCTCATTGGGTGTCCCTCAAGGCTTGGTGCTGGGTCCTCTGCTGTTCATCGTATACTTCCTAGCCTTGGGCACGATCATGAGACACCACAACATTGACTTTCACTGCTATGCAGACGACACCCAAATCTACATATCTACCAAACACACCTTATCCCTCCCCCCAATCTCCCTCACCATGTGCCTTCACGACATCAAGAGCTGGATGACTCTAAACACCCTTATACTTAACAGCAAGACAGAGGTCCTGCTCATTGGCTCCAAACCCACTCTCCCCACACAAGACAACACAACTCCAGCCTGAACATTGCCGGTCTTCCCTTCCCACTGTCAACAACCGCGAAAAGTCTGTGTCATTTTTGATAACTCCTTTTCATTCAAATCACACATCAAAACCATTACCCGGGAATCCTCCTTCCATTTCCAAAACATAGCTAGACTCCGTCCCCCACTCTCATGCTCAAGCACCAAAACCCTCATCCACGCCTCTCTTCTAACTGGCGTCCCAACCAAACTCATCAATATACTCCAATTAGTACAGAACTCTGTGCTTGTGAGGTTTTTGGCAGCAAAGTCAACGGATCACTCCTATTCGGATTCAGCAACATTGGCTTCCTGTAAAGTTCCGTATACATTTCAAAATTCTCCTCCTTACATACAAGGCCCTCCACACTCTGGCTCCCTCCTACCTCTGACCTTCTCCTGACATATACTCTCTGCCCACAGACTCTGGAACGCCCTTCCCCTGCACATACGACATGCTACCACGGTCACCTCGTTTGCCAAGCTCATACAAACTCACCTCTTCAAGGTTGCCTATGACGTTTGACCCTTTGCTCCATTCTCACCTGACTGTTAATTTATTTTGTTTATTTTGTATATACACTTCTCAGATCAAATGTTTATTACTATAGTATGTATGTTTCATCAAACTGTTATATATATATATATATACACACACACACACACACACGTATTTGCAATGTAAGATGGCCTAGAGTGTTTAGAAAAGCGTACCAAATAAAATGCATCATCATCATAATCCTCCTTAGACATTTAAAATGAAAATAACTTTCAACTTCAATAAGTTTAAACTTCAATAATAAATGTATTGGTCCTGAACAAATAAAGTCATCATAAAACTAGGGCTAGGAGCATTAATCTTTGCGATTAATTTTCAATGTTTCACAAGTAAAATATTAACGCAATTGACGCACCACTCTCTGTTGGAGCCATTTTCCACATCGGATTTCACTGTAGGTGACAGGCCGGGACACTAGGTGGCAGTAAGCCATGCCACAGGACATTTAGGAGTGCACAGGTACAGGAAAAGGGGGTTGGTTTGGACGAGGAAGCTTAGTTTTTGATCGTGTTGGCGGACAGTAGAAGTGTTGGGTATTTACACTGGGTGTATGCGAAAGGAATGAAAAGAAAGACCGTTTAAAGGAATAGGGAGCGAAAAGGAATTTGTAATGAGGAGGAGTAAATACGACTCGACATAAGACTTTAAACGGTGAGCACGTCAGCACACGTCAGCACATGCAATTATCGTAAATCAACCACGTAGCGACTATCAAGGCTGGTTCAAAAAAATATCCACTACAACTATTCATCTCCTTTAAAAGTACTACCCATTGCTGCAAGCTTTGAGCGAGCTGACTGTGTCAATTCATACGAGCAAAGAGACTGGAATAATAGCATGACGAAGGATCACGGTGGAGTTAAAGATTGAAATAGTTTCCTGATTGCGCTTTGGACTACGGCAACGGTATATACAATTTGCAATGTCGGATTAAAATACAACCGAAGCATTGCGACTTTAGTAGCTACCACACAAAAGCAAAAAACACCAAGGTTATTATTGACTTGACTCAAGGTTACAGGATAGAATATAATCTTCTGTGTATGCGCTAGTGTTGTGCAACTTGTGCTCGTCGTCTGTTAATGTGGTTTAAATGCGTTTGTTGTACTTCGCTTGTGTTACTTTCTAGACTCCTGATCCAAAACGTGGTAAGGATCTCTGGTTATTACAATATATGTACGGCATCATTCCTCCAGGGACATGAAGTGAGAAAACTTTGGATTATCTATAAAAGAAAATGTTTATTAAGCTGCCAGTGACAAAAATGTAGGCTATCCCACAAATATCGATCGAACTATCCCAACTTTGCTTCACTCTCTCTCCAGTCAGCAATTCAGCTTCTTTTATATATACACACACACACAACATCCACTAAATATTGCTACTTCAGATTTCCCCGCCATGTCGCCAACGTCACACCTAAATACTTGCAGCATACTGTCCATCTCTTCCAAATATCTTTAAAGATGAAGCTAGAAGTGTTCTTTGATGTTCCAAAAATTTTTTTTTTACATTACTATAGCAGGAAACAACTACTATTTTCAGGTTGTGGTGCAAGTGGTAGCTCTGTCATTGGCCTGGGTTTGAATCTTGCCTGATGTAATTTCCCGATTCTTCCCTGATATAGCTCTCCCACTCGCTTCCTCGCTCTCTATACTGTCCTGTCTAAAAGAACAAAAAGCACCAAAAAATTGAAATGCTATTAATCGCAGCAATTTTGAGCGATTAACTAGTAAAAAAAAGTTCATCGATTCCCAGCCCTACATAACACAAATGGGCATAATTACTATGTGTTCTGTAACTGTTCTGCAACAGCATTTTCTAAATTTCAGAACATTTAGATTGGAATATTTATATCAGGGCTACACATCACATTCTTATCTCAAAAAATGTATTTACATCAACGCAATTGATGATCTCATCCTTAATGAGATAGGCAAAGCCTGTCTCACGAGTTTAGCTTTGCGTCACTTGACAATGTTGTTTGACTCAGGTCTATTTCTCCATTACTAACTTCATAAGCCAAGCTAGCAGCTAAATGGTTCATTGTGCCCTGCGTGAAGTGAACCACTTTGAGAAACACTAGTCTAAAGTGGTTTGCCAATGTAAGGAGATCGTTTTGACTGTTACCCAGGGGCGTAGCCAGAACTGTTCTACCAACTGTTCTGTGGCCAGCTAGATCCAGTCATTTTATTGGGGTGGCACTTTAAGGCAGATTATGACAAAAGATACATAAAATAGTTTAAAGATTATAGTAGCCTATTTAATGGCAATACGCATTCCTGCTTTATTAGGTAGGCATTATTTTAAATAAGCTAAAACTTTATTCAGGTCGTTCTTAAACCAATATATTTTATTTTTTATTTTATGTCCTAAAATTTTAAATATTGACAATGACGTGAATTTACTATAGTAAATATAAAATAAATAACCAAAGAAATTAGTAGTAGTAGTCTTTCTATAGTAAATTGTTAATGATGCCGCCACATTACATTTGTGCTTGACTAACACAGAAAGCCTAGTGGAGCAATACCTATTTCTGTGGGTGGAGCACTAGAACTATGTATACAGGCAGGAATGCATTGTGCGTCTCAATGAAACTACCTACTTGTGCTTTGAATCCAAACAAGTCTCCTTGCAAGATCATCCTGTCACAAGCTCCATTTCATACTTATATAGCAAAGCCAAACTGTGCGAGGTCCAGATGGTATCATACAATCAAACCTCATTAATGAAATCACATTAATTTAAAGTGGCGACGGTCATACCTAAATAATGGCATTTCATCTCACACAACTGCAGCACATGCATCGCAGCATCACATTACAAAGTTATAAAGCAGTATCCTACTGTACATGATTGTAAATGTAACTCGTCTCCAACTGTAATAACCCATCCAAAGCCACACAAGGAAACCCATTGCTTCCCGGACCTTAAGCTACAGCCAGTATAACATTGTCAGAAATGTAAAATAGTAAATAGTAAATGTAAAACCCAAATATATTTCTCCATACGGTCTCCTCTTTTTCTCCTGTACTTATACAAACCTGGAAATTACTCAATTCAAATTTCACACTCTTCCACATCGCTTGTTAGGACTGACACGCTCACATAAAAGTAAGGGCGTCCCCACCAGTACACAACTTTACTTAATATCCGCTCTGTGACAAAAACCTAATATCCTAGTTCGGTCCTGTGTGAACAGCAATCGGACTTGAAACTCCGGCGACCCACTGTGCAGTGCTCAGCTCTACACAGCTGTGCTGGAACTACACTAGCTTGCGGTTATCCTCAAAGTTTAGAGACGTTATTTTTCTGTTATTTGCTTTTCTGAAGTAAAAAAAGATGCAAGATATCATGGCGCGTTTTATGTGAAATGCCATGAGAGATAATTAGCCAACGTTTTGGTAGCAATTTCCAAAAACACATTAGCCTAATGAAGATATAGTAGTCTTAACTAATTGTTAGCTTTAAATAAAACTATTGACTTACCCTGCCCTGGTGCACAATTACTAGGCTAGTTGTCCTTTGCGTAAATTATTTAGATGTGAAGGAATAAGGAAGGGCCTGACACTGGACCGGTAGCATTTCCATTGATTGTTATCATCTTAAATCACAATACTAGGCCTATAAATATTGTGAATGTATTGCTGGCCAAAGAAAAAGTCGCAGACAAATTTTGTTGGAGCACATGTTTACTAGTAATTGTAATAATAATTGTAACAAATTTTTACCAGAATCATGCAGTCCAGTGACGACGGGAGAGTCGTCTCGCCAGGTGCGACCGTACCATAAAACTATAAATAGTACGTATGAATGTTTAAAGAGACAGCGCTGCAACAGTTTTTACATTGAAGAACAATGGCGCTTGATGCCTTATAAGAGAAAGTTGATATAGTTGAGAAATTAGGTTTTTTTTTTCCGGTTTCAACATTTTATAATTGCTTCTTTATATATTAAGCTACATATAATAATGTAAACATATGTATTAATTAATGATCGGGTCCAGTTGGTAAATCGCATTTACCCGAGAATCATAGCAATTATGCCAGATCCGACCCAGATCCAAGTGAAACGCTCAAAAGATGGACCCGACCGGGTCGGGTCTCGGAATTTCAGGTCTCGGAGGACCCGTGACGACCTCGACTAAACACAAGTGTATCTTGTTTCGATTCATTGGCTCATTTGATAAAATAATTTTCCAGTTGCAATTATAGGCGTGACTTGGCCATGGTGTTACAAAGTCTCTGTTATATGCAATAACACAAGCTATATGGCGATCTCTTCAGGAAAAACCGGTGAGTTTGTTACCATTCTGAACGACACGAAATATAAACCTATGCCATGAATAGAAACAAACGAGAACCCATTATGCGAGGGATATTTTATGTCTGACTTTGTCACCATGTTGTAGAGCCCCTTCTATGCAAAAAAAGAAGAGAAAAAGACAAGTTATATACAAATCTCTTCAGCGAAAATGTCAGGATCATAAGGAAGAGAACCCTGAGCTTCAAGCATTTACAGTTCTAAAGATATGATACGAAATATAGACTGATGCAAAATCGTAGTAACATGCGAAGGGGGGCCAGTTAGGTAGCCAGCGATTGTAATGGGGTGGCACTGGCCACCACTGGCCCCCACTTAGGTCCGCCCCTGCCGTTAGCAAATCAGTGGAATTAGTCTCCATGGGTGAGATACTGTATGTTGATGGACTGACAAAAACATTGATTGTACCTGTAAATAGTATCTTGAAATAGTTTATCAATCGAATGACAATCTTAGCTTTCCAAAAATGTGTATAATTAACTACACTTGTGCATATCCTGAAAGCCTGCAAACAGTTCTGACAGCCCGCTATGATTTGAACAGATACGTGTTTCATATCATCCCCTAGGGCTGGGCGATTTGGCCTAAAAATCAAATCTCGATTATTTTCAGTATGATGGACGATAACGATTTTAATCGATTTTCTTCATGACAAAATATTACTCAAAAACTGTTTTGTTTATTAAAGATATGCCATACTGTAAGCTAATAGGCCTATGCCCTACAGTATGAGCATATTTCAACAAATAAAGTTAATAAAGTTAAACTAATTAAAGCTGGTAGGCAATTATTGGAGAAACATCCACATATTTCAACAAATATTTAGTGAGTATGTCTGTGGTTATAGTATGATAAGAGAAATATGCCGACTTTAATACTAGCCTACAATAGGTGGTGTAGCCTATACAATGAATTGGAATAACATAGCCTAATATGTACAAGCTAATATAACTATACAGAGCCAATTACAGCGCTAGTATAACAGTAAAGGTGCATTTATTGTCACATATATGTAGCGAAATGAATCCTCTGCATTTAACATCCCTCAAGGGAGCAGTGGGCAACCGACCAACACCAGATATAGGCCAGTGTCAGTAGGATATCAGCCTAGCCCTAGTGTTACATGACCTACACAAGGCTTAAACTAATGCAACTAATACCTACAAATAAAATCGGAAATGGCTACAGTACATATCACAACAAGTGTGGTTAACACAACCTATATCATGCACGTAATTGCATATCAGATATTAGACAAACAAAAGTGTAAAAAGGTAAGAAATGCTAATGCCAGCTGATTAGCACAATGCGCTAGCAGGACTTTCGGGACATATTTTAAAAAACATGTAGGCTACAGAATGTTGCTTCTCTAAATAAATAAGCCAGAGGGATGGCCTTTTGTAACAAAAATGCTGCTACACGTCTTCCACATGGCACTGGGGAAGACTTCTCCATCTTAATACAACCCCCACACAGGTGCAAATGATAGGAAATCAGCGTGTTGAGGTTGGTTGCGCTGGGGAAACTGGTGGGTGCCGACCAGAGTAGCAAGAGAGAGAAGAGAGCACACGTGAAAAAGAACAGGAGGGGGAACGCCGCTCCTCAGCGCGACCCAAGATGTTAATTTTGAGTGAAAGCATTAATCTCCATTTTGCGATTTAGTCATTTTTCAAATCCTTCAAAAACTCAAATTAATAGAAATAATTTGATTTATCGCCCAGGGCTAATATCCCCCCACCCTCAAAGCTTCAGGTATTTGCAATGAATTACTACCACAGCTTAATAAAAACAAAATGGCATTCGGGCCAGCCATAAAGATTTATGACATGATTTTTAGCACAAAAAACTATTAGCCACGATTGTGTTGTTTACATAGAGGTGCAAAACTTGCAGTGGCAGTGAGAAATTAGTAAAAGTGTGACAGGAGCAAAAAAAAAAAAGAAAATAGTCAGAAATGCTTTGGGGTCCAGAGGGTTAAATGGATCTAAAATCTAAGTTATGTTTAGAAAATTATCTTCAGAATTAGTTTTTCATGTTGACATGGAAAGGAAACAATGGGAATAATTACACTCAAAGTCTTACCAAGATGTGGTGTCCATCAGGAGACTTCCCAGCATACAGTAGGGTGGCTGGAGTGAGGCGCACCGAGGCCTGAAGAAGAAATTTAATTTAGGATGACATATTTAAAAACACAAAGTAATGAACCTTTAAATTTTGAGCTCAAAAGTCCCAAAATGTCACTCCGGATAACTTTGTAAAAATAAATAGGAATGCACATGCGTATACTTCCACATCACACACGGTCATATACAGCAGTTGGTTACGTTTTCATTGAAGTTTAAAAAAAAATAAAAAATAAAAAATAAAAAATTCAAGCTACTTGTCTGGCCGTTAAATTCTCAAAGTTGGGGTGCGCTCTCACCCCACTTACCTTGGGTGGAGAATTGTCTCGCAACAGCAGCAGGAGATTATACTTGCAACTCAGACATTTGAAGGTACTGCAGGTTTGTGCAACAACTCGATTTAGATAACATAACTGAATTGTATTCCGAAACAAAACTACATTATAAAACCCACTTACCTCGATAGCAGTATTGATAAGCTCAGACATTGATTTTCGGTTGTGAAAAATGTGGAACCGCGTCTGTACAAAACCGGAGCTCGATGCCCATTCCTACCATTGTCGCCTGTCGGTGCTCCTTTGGACAATGGCCACTTGTTTTCCCAGCGCACCACACTTATTTACGTTGATTGTTTATCGTTTTCTGTGTGCCGATTATTATTAGGTTTGGAATGTGTCGCTTTCTGTTTCACCATGTTGCAGCTGTTACAATGGTCGTCATTTATGAAACGAGCGTATGACAGAAATCTGTGCGTACGATCATTTATTTTTATTTTATTTATTTTTTCCTGAGGGGGAGCACGTTTGACGCTAATGGCTGCCACTTCCCCTTCTGTGTCTGTCTATATCTTATCTGAATCATCTATATTATTTATATTTTGATTTAAGTTAAGTTAGCTATTTTTTTAGATTTTCAGCCGTTATTTTTCTTCCTTTAACAACTGAAGTCACAATAAACAACATCCTGCTAGCAACCGAGCTACCGTACAGGTACTATCTTACAGTGCTGTAGCCTACTACGGTACCGTACCACTGGGTGAGCTCGACACCAAACCATCCGTTATCTGTCGGATTTTACCTTTTTTCTGACTGATTCGGCACTCCCAACTACTTTTAAATTCACTGGACTATGATTCCTCCAACGCTTCTTGCCCTCTCACCACCTGGAGGATGGAAAGTGGTCTTGTCCCGCCGCCATCAACAGTCTACTCTACACTTTCCGTCGTCTCCCCTTTCCTTCGGTGTGGATTGGCACCGTTTCGTCTTCGCTGGGATGCTCCGTGGTTGAACTGCTGCTGCAGCTCGGGTCAGGTCCTGCATCGCCCCCCCAGCGCTGTTTTCCCATCCCTGGGTTCGTCAGCTGGAGTGTATTCGCCGTGGGTCCATAGCATGGGTCTCGCCGAAATGTCACATATTGGCCTAGTACCAACTGGTGTGGCCCTCGTGTGATGGTCCACAAGCATCACGTGCTTTGCCGGGTTCCTGTGGCGTTTTTCAGATCCATTTAGTGTTTGCTCTCTCTCTAACAATTAGACCCAACGGTACAACAACAGTATTTCACAACAACAAACTCAGCTGGCCTTGTTTACATATTTCGGTCTCACGCCGGTGGACAAGGGGGTGGGGTTGGACAAGCTGAAAACCAGATCTGTAATCTATTGATTATCCGATCCGACGCTGACCATCTAGATTGCCAAGACAGCTGTAGCCTTCTCAGCGCAAACCCAGAGGCGATCCGCTTTTCAGGTTCTCATATTTTAAAAGGCTATAAGCGCCATCTCTGATTTAGGCCGAAGAAACATCATTAAAATTAAGCAATAAATAAACTTAAACGTCTAATATTTATTAGGAGAACTACCTTTGAGTTGTTTTCAGACCAGGTTTATCTGACAGGCGTAAGCATACCAATGCATCCACGTATTCATTAAATAGCCTTTAAACCGGTAATAGGTTGTTAAATATAGGCAATATAGATATATATATGGCAAAATATTATTTGTGGAAAGCCAGTCTATATAAGCGAAGGGAACTGTAGCATAGAGCCATACTCATTTGCATGATAGTGAAAGGTGCTTTGGACTGCGGGGTTCTGCACGTAGGCCTATAGCGGCGCAGATTAACAGGGTATTATTTGATCATCTGATGGTGACAGAAAATAGCCTATGCTTAAAGAATTCTCTAGATGTAGTGGCTCACTACATTCAGATTCACCCAAACATCTGTGATTCATCTGAAACGTCACAAAAATTGACAAATAAATCAACTTCCCAACCTTCTAGGCTATTTAAATAGGCTATGATAAATCGTCTATATAGGCCTACTATAGTAGGACTAGTAGACCTATATTAACGCTAACATTAACCGGTCAGGACAAAGTGGTGCGTAGCTGTTTGGCATACTTCTTCTCCGAGCTGGTGAGAGAAGTGTCCTCTTCTTGAACGCAATATGTCGAAAACTCTAGGGGCGAGGCCTCTAAATTCAGCAAATTTAAGGGTGTTGTATTTAAATGACGCCTGTCCCCACCCCCCACCCCCGTCATATTTATCAACGTGCAATCTTTCTTACACTTGTTTGATGAGATACGAACAGTTTCATAAATCACACACGAGCCCTATCGTAAGATGAATTCTGCGCTTGGATCTGCGCTGGTTTCAACGTTAGATTGATAAATGAGGGCCAATATGATGTGTTTTGAATTTCTGCTGGCTGTTAGCAGTCGTTTTGGAGATTCCATTAAATGCAGAGTAAAGGCTTGTTCTCTTGTTTATGTGTCTCATTCAGTCTACATTATACTCGCTGCCTGTTACATTTTACTTACAGGGTACCCCCAGTTGTCAAAGTTAAATGTAAGACTAAGACCTACCACCTAATAAGGAACGAAACTGAGACATTTGAAACATTCCTATTAAGTCTCTAAGTGGTACTAAACGTCATAATACATTTGGGACATAACAGGCACATTCATCCTTTCCGGGAATCATCACCTTATCATGGTGGAGAGGTTTGTGTGTCCCCATGATCCTGAGAGTTGTGTTGTTTGGAGCCTTGTGTTCCTGGTAGGGTTTTCCAAGGCAAACTGGTCTCAGGGAAAGGTCCAGACAAAGACTGGTTCAGAAGACCTTTATGGAAAATAATTAAAAAGAGGAGCAGTTACCCTGCCCGGAGGAACCCCGGGGCCTCGGTCTGCAGCCAGGCCCAGAGGGAGGGGTAATTGGCAAGCGCCTGGGTTTGCCACGGAGCCCAGCCGGTCACAGCCAGAACAAGAAGTGTGGCAACATACTCCTCTTCATCATATGGATCCACCACTCGTGGGAGGAAACGTAGGGGTTGGGTGCGCTGTCAAATGGATGGCAGCGAAGGTCCGAGACCTCGACATACAAGAATCGGGCGGCAGGGGCTGGCTCTGGGGACGTGAAACGTCACCTCACTGAGGGAAGGAGCCAGAACTTGTGCAGGAGGTGGAGCGCTACCATTTAGATCTGGTGGGGTTTACCTCTACGCACAGTCTTGGTTCCGGAACCTTTCTCCTTGATAGGGGATGGACTATTCTACTCTGGAGTCGACCAGAGAGTGAGGCGCCGGGCGGATGTGGGGATACTAGCAAGCCCCCGGCAGAGCTCCACTACGTTGGAGTTTACCCCGGTAGACGAGAGGGTCGCCTCCCTGCGCCTACGGATTGTGGGAGGAGGAATTCTGACTATTGTCAGTGCCTATGCACCGAAAAGCAGTTCGAAGTATCCGGCCTTGCTGGAGACCCCGAATGGAGTCCTCTATGGAGCTCCAGTAGGGGACTCCATAGTTCTGCTGGGAGACTTCAACGCGCACGTGGGCAATGATGGAGACAACTGGAGAGATGTGACTGGGAGGAATGGCCTCCCGGCTCTAAACGGGCAATTATTGTTAGACTTCTGTGCTAGTCATGGACTTTCTATAACAAACACCCTGTTCGAACATAAGGATGCTCATAAGTGTAGGTGGTACCAGAGCACCCTAGGTCGAAGGTCAATTTTGTGGTTGTATCATCTGATCTGAGGCCGCATGTTTTGGACACTCGGGTAAAGAGAGGGGCAGAGCTGGCTACCGACCATCATCTGGTGGTGAGTTGGGTCTAGGGGTGGGGGAAGACTCTGGACAGACCTGGTAAGCCCAAACGATAGTGCAGGTGAACTGGGAACATCTGGAGGAGGCCCCTGTCCATGAGATCTTCAACTCACACCTCCAGCTGAGCTTCTCTTGTATCTCTGTGGAGGTTGGGGACATTAAACCTGAGTGGGCAATGTTCAAAGCTTCTATTGCTGAAGCTGCGATGAAGAGCTGTGGTCTCAAGGTCTTGGGTGTCTCAAGTGGGGGTAACCCTTGAACACCGTGGTGGACACCAGTGGTCAGGGAAGCCGTCCTACTGAAGAAGGAGACCTTTCGGGATATGTTGTCCCTGAAAACTCTGGAGGCAGTTGCAAGATACCGACGGGCCCAAAGGGCTGCAGCATCTGCCGTAGCAGAAGCAAAGCAGCGGGTGTGGGAGAGCTTCGGAGAAGCCATGGAGAAAGACCTTCGGTCGGCACCAAAGTGTTTCTGGAAAACCGTCCCCCACCTTAAGAGGGGGAAGCAGGGAACCATCAAAGCTGTGTACAGCAAGGATGGGATGCTGTTGACCTGAACTGAGACGGTAACTGGGCGGTGGAAGGAAAACTTTGAGGAAGTCCTGAATCCGACTGACACGTTCTCTGTGGTAGAGACAGAGCTGGAGGCTGATGGGGGATCATCATCAATTTCCCTGGGGGAGGTCACTGAGGTAGTCAAACAACTCCACAGTGGCAAAACCCCAAGGGTTGATGAGATCCGTCCAGAAAAGCTTTGGATGTAGAGGGGATGTCTTGGATGAAACACCTCTTTAACATTGCGTGGAAGTCCGGGACAATGCCAAAGGAGTGGCAGACTGGGGTGGTGGTTCCCCTCTTCAAAAAGGGGGACCAAAAAGTGTGTGCCAATTACAGGGGTATCACACTACTCAGCCTCCCTGGTAAACTCCAAGGTGCAGGAGAGGAAGGTTCAGTCGATTGTCGAACCTCAGATTGAAGAACAACAATGCGGATTCCGTCCTGTTTGTGGAACAATGGACCAACTCTTTACTCTCGCAAGGATCCTGGAGGGGGCCTGGGAATATGCCCTTCCGGTCTACATGTGCTTTGTGGATCTAGA